>JAVFBX010021536.1:0-18187 GCA_034783855.1 Mopalia kennerleyi | reverse complement strand
CCTTTCGTGAACCCCAGTCAGCTTGAACAGCCTCAGTAGGGTGTTTGCCTTAGATCTCAATATAGCGACAAACAAAATCCGGGGAGCATTTTTGAGATCTGATTTTAATTAGATTGAACTCTTAACATGACTTCAATCAATCCTATCCCTGAAACAATGTGTATTGACTGCATGGTGATTTTAATGTTGATATTTTGAAGGCAGAGTCTCATCGACAATCTGGTGATTTCATCAAAATTCTTTAATGTCACCAATTTCTCACCCAATTTACCAAATCTACTCGAGTTATACACTCTACTGCTTGTTTCCTATACAACTACCTTATTGAAAAAAAGGAAAAGGAAAACTTTTCTTTTATATCTCAACAGCATTTGATGCAGTAAATCACGCGATTCTACTTAATAACTTAATAAATTAAAACACTATGGTTTTCGCTATATTCCTAAACGATGGTTCGAAGGCTACATTTTTGGCCGAACCCAGTCTGTTAAAATCGACACCCATCTTTCTTCTCCCTCAATTTTAGTATATGGTCCTCTTCTTTTCATAAGTTATGTAAATGACACCACTAATTCTAATGATCTGTTTCGTTTCCCTTTGCTGTTTATAACTGTATCTACACTTCGTCAGCAATTACAAACTACAATGACTGATGAATTCCTAAAGTACAGTCGTGGCTTTGCAGAAATCGATTGCTTTTTAATATCAGTAAAACAAAGTTTATGACCATTTCTCATCCTTCAAAAAAGTCAACAATTACAAAGATTATGTTGTGAAATTAAAAAATGTAATACTTGTTAACGAGCAAAAACTCCTGGGAATTGTTTTTAATCTGGACCTCACATAATAGCCTAATTTCCCGACAGCTGTCCCTAAACCTGGGTATATTTAAACACAATAAACATCTCCTTGACAAGCCATCCCGTAAAACACTGTTCCTCATTTAACCCTTATCCAACCTATGCGAGTCTTTATTTGCGGATACACCTATCCAACACATTTAAAACCTTTAACCCTCCTATAAAAGCGCGCTTCACGGTCAAAAATACTTTCTCATAAATTTGATCCTTCTATTTCTTTTTTTAAATCACTTGAAATTTTACCTATTTTCAAATCTACATTTGTTTCAATCTTGAGCTGTGCACACAAATTTTATTATCACCCAAACCTTCTCCCACCAATATTTTGTCAACATTTACAAAAACAATCCATGTTAAGCGATACTCAAGGTTATTTCACTCATAAAACGGCCTTGCACCCGAATGGGTGATAGATTCCACCTTTGACACCATTGCTAACACGGGATTATAACACGGCGCAATCAAAGGTAGATGTCTCCACGATACAAGCGAGAAATCTGCAAGCCCATCAACTTCCGGTCTAAGATAAACACGATCGCTGCCGATTGGCGAGGGAGATGTAACATAGGCTCTATTATTTATAAATCCCAGGTGTACTTCCCATCTCTTAAAATGTATTTGGAGTAAAACACATTTGATTGGTTTATTGATTTTTGCTCCATCTTAAATAGTTGGCAAAAGTCCATCATTTCAATAGAGTTTAGGAGACCATCCATAAAACACACAGTTATTCACCGGGCTCGATGGCTGACCTTTCCTCTGTTCACACCTTCAATCGTCGACATCTTGTGGGTCTAACGTTTCTAAGATATGTCATACTTTAGCAGAAGTCTAGTTAATAGACTTGTTGTATTTAGTGCAGAGCCTTTCAAAATATGAAGAACTAACATGCCCCCTGATACATCTTTGAAATTAGATTAAATATCTACTCTGTGTATTTTGTAGGGATTTATCGGATGAAGACTCCCACTGGGCTTTTTCTTTTTGGACTTAACATGTAGACCAATTAATCACACTAAGTCTTATTCCTTTAAAGAATGGTCTCTTGGGGCATTTGACATCAAATCGAGTTACAAATATAGCAGCTTTCTATCCGGTTGCCTTAGCATTTAACACATATGTTCGGGTCCAATCGAAAAACAGCTTATAAAACACCGCCAACGTAATTGCCTTGCGTGAAATTATTTGACAGAACGCACACCAAAGCTTCCGACAAATCTAAAATATCACCTTACAAAATAATCTATCTTATTTCCAGAACCCCGAAGGATGCAAATTAATACATTTTTTTAAAACATAAATTTGTCTCGTTCGTTTCGCTGACCATCATTAAGTATCTACACATTAATCATGATATTGATCAAGATATTGATGTTTGTCTTCCTTGTCTATTTCAAAACGATCCCGCTGACTGAATTATCTTTAATCTCTGCCACTGATCACAAGAACAGTGGATAGTTGGTCAATGTGGCCCAGACAGCGTGAATGCTGGTGTATTTCGGTGATCAGAGCATTTCCCTGCGATATACAGGATATGTCCGTGCTGTCGTTACTGGAATATCGACACAATTATCCCTTATTTCTACCTCCTTAATACTAGAGCACATGTAGGTCAACAGAACACGCCAATCTTCAGAGAACATTTGATGTATCTAAGATATATAAACTAACCTGACTTTTCGAGAGCGGTTTGTGCCTTCATTAGGTTGAGACTGAAATCTTCACTAATATACATGTATTACTTTGAGGTGGTACGGTCAAACCTTCAACCTAATGAGAATATTTATTTAAAGTCTTCTCAAATGACAGGTACAATCGGAGTATATATAAATTACTATCTTCACGCATGTCATGGAACTGTAAGGTCATGATGTGATTTTGTCTAATTGAATAGTGTTTATAGTCGTATCTACGGTTATTTCACTTATATAACAGCGTGCCACCAAAATTGAAGATGGAAGCCTCTTTGGCACCATTGGCAACACACCAGTATGCTTCAGGATTACAACAAGACACAACAATACACAGGCATCACACAAGATATCTCTTTTTATGGTTAAACCCATTTGCACTTTCGATTTCATGCAATATTTAAGGATCATATCCATTTGCTTGGCTAATTTTTTCCAGTAATATTATTGCCATGAGATTCAGCAAAAGTTCTAACATAATTTAAAACACCATTAAGCGTATAGGAATTTACTCAATTAAATGACTGTTCTCTTTTTAACCTTGTCTTCATCCTTCAGCATCTGTTAGTCAGTGTGAATGGAAGTAGCAAAATTCTATTCTTGAAAAATGGATAAAGGTTATTAACAGGTTAGGTTGTATATATGAGTCCATATAACCTTTCCAAACTGTTATGATACCCCATGGAACGTTAAGGTATTTTAGTCATAGGGTGATATATTACTTGAAAGATACAGCAAGGAGCCATGTTGTCGTTATAAGAAGATCACAACAGAATACGTCATGAAGTTTATTAGGCCCTAGACTCCATTTAGTAGAGACAATGATGTATTTATAGCCTTAAGATTCCAGGTCAAACTTTACGTCTAATGAGAATACCTAGTTAATGTCACGAAACAAATGTCAAAGTTGAGTCAGGGTAAGCCGGTTACAATGAATCAAACTTGCTTCTGTTGTCAAAATGTGCTTCAGCAGATCTCTGCTATAGCTAGGCTCTGTTTGTTACAGCTAACAGTGTGTGCTTAACGGTAGTTTCGCCAATGCTCTCAGTCTTGATGAGAGTAGTTTCCCTTTTATCCAATCTATAAACCGTCCATTCGCGTGACTTGTCGTTCCGAGACCGAAGGCAAGCTCTGGTATTACCCCTAAGTTCCTGTCCCCACATGATCTGGGAATAATTGAAAGGCCTTTGATTTGTTGTTCTATTCGTGTCGTTTTACGTCATTGGCTTTTTCGTCAAAATTTTGAATTATTAATTTGGTAAGAGAATAAAATAATCAAAAGTGCAAAATAGAAACTTAAATTATTGTTATTGTATTCTTTATACTAATGGAAAATTGTTTCTCTCGCACTGAGGTAAACCTTATTTTATCGACCATGCAACCGAAAGGTTATGTATGTGGCACCGGGTGGGGGGTGGGAGTGGCCAATATTTTCTCTTCGTATAGTCAGTTATTTTTGTACTGTTCATGTCTAACACCACAAACGGATTTCTCTCTGGATTTTGCTCTAGTAATACTATTTTCGCTACATTAATTCCTGATGTCGGCAGTTTAAGTCTGTGTATAAGACAGCTGTTAACCTTTCGGTGTATCGATTAAACCAAAACACGCCGCATAATATATGCTAATGATTTGTAACAATTTATCTAAGATTGTTTGTTTGATTTTATCGGTTTTAACACCGTACTGAAAGTTTATTAATATGATGGAGAGCCACCCCCATGAGTGGAGAAAACGACATTCAAGACCACTGGCAAGACACAGAGGAAACATAAGGCAATGACAAGGCACCAGTCACACAACAGCAGCTCTCTCCCAATCCCTTTCGCGGATAAGATGGTCCGTGTGTGGGGAGGGGGATGTGTGTGCGTGCGGATGGGGGGGGGGGGGGTCAGGAAAGGGGAGGAGAGATTGTCTGGGTGAGGGCAGTTGTACAGATATATATTCTATATTTATCATTCTCAATCAAATATATAACCGTTCAGATTAAGTATTTCAAATTTTGTTTTTGATAGTCGGTTGTGATGATTGTTCAATGTTACGAAAAGTTATATATACAACAAACAACACTGTACAGTTAACGGAATCTTCATTGCTGATTGCATGTGGTACGAGAGTCGTCCCCCTTCTACCAACTCTCTTGCATGACGTCACCTTGGTAGCGGAAACATACATTCGGTCTTAATATCAGGTGCACTGATTTACGTGATGGAATTTTATTCTGTTTAATCAAAGAAAATTCTATCAGCACTCAAGCTGGATTGAGGGCCTATGCTCTATAATTTGTAAATCCCATGTGTACTTTCCATCTCATGCAATCTTAGAAGATAAAACCCATTGGATTGGGTTATTGATTTTTGTCTCCAACCTAAATAACTGCCCGGAGACCAGTCCATAACTTCACCACGATTTAGGACACTATTAAACATACACAGTTATTTACTCTTCTACACTTTTCGCCCCTCTTTCATCTAACAGCATCTACAGACTTAACGTTACTATGACTTGTATAACAGTTGTTTAGAACATGTGCTTTCACCTATTTCAGAAACGTCAAGCTCATTTTAAACATGTAACAAACTGATACATTCACGCCTGCTGATTTGTGGTATTTGTTAGAATAAGACGAATCGTCCACTCAAACGCGTTTGCTTGGGTTAAATCATGTGAAAATTCTCATTCAATTCTTAATGTTGCCAGGTGACAACTAGACCACTTAATCAAGGCAAGGCTTATTCTTTTCAGGAATTGTAAACTGGGGACAATTTTCGCCACGTCGAGTAACAGATATAGTAACTTTCTTCCCGGTTGCTTGAGCCATTACCAATTAGCCCGAGTTGAATTAATTTTGATAAATAAATCTTGTATCAGACATTTAAAGTAATTACTACACGAGGAATCAGTTTACACCCTGTAAATTGAGACAGTTTGAAACAAATCTAAAAAATCACTCTAGAAAATAATCAATCTCTCTTAAAGAGTTGATCCCAAAGGGAAATAAACAACTCATTTTCTTTAAAATATATAATGAATTTGAATTAGTAACTATCGTTTTACGACTCCAATTTCTGACGTGCAATAATTACAGTTTTTTCGACTTGCTCAAGATTGGTTCCTGGGTTGGGTCAGTTTATTGGTATCACTTCCTTAAAGTTTCCAGGCAGAGACAATTGTTTCATCTTTGGCGATAAAATCCATATAACTTGATTAGGCTCGATATGTGCCAAATAACTATAATATCTAGGTCCAATTGCTTTTTGAACCACCAGAATTCAAATATTCAAACAAGGAAACAAGTTTAGGAAGAAATGAATAAAAAAAGGGTTGAGTTATCTTTAACACGAAAATTAAAAAATTTAATTAATGCATTGCTTATTTTACACCACGAAAGCACGTGAAATTCAAGTGTGGCCTGCTGTGCACTGTACTTCTCATAAATACCTCAGCTCGACAGTTTGCAGCCAAGAAATTAATACATGTAGGCCTACTGTAGTCAAAACCTTTTACATGATATCGATTATTGAGCGGTGTTTTTTCTTTATAATTTATTTCAGTCGATTTTACTGTAAACGTTGCATCCTAGCTTTATTTAACTTACCACGAACTATATTTGGAGAAAACATATCCCAAGTCTTGCTGCTAAATTATATGGGCCAGAAAATGAAGTAAAATATCCAGTGTGCTAAGTTAATTACTATTCCGAAATACATAAATGTAACCTACTTTTATTATATGGAGAAAGATCTCGGCCAACGTTAAATTAGTTTCCCCGTGAGATTCTTTTTTATTCTGAAAGCTTTTGAGTAATTCCACCGCTTCCAGCGTCTCCCAAATAGATTATGGCGGAAGTATGAGAGAGAAAGTCGGAGAAGAGGTCAACTGACCTCAGAGCCCGCATGCGTCGGCTAGACTCTTTCGTGTTGGAGTTAATGTATTTTGACAAATCAATTAGCGGAAGTAGTTGTTGTTGCTGGGTGTCGCCAACAAATACCGTGGGCTATAATGGCGTCATTTGGACTGAAAATTGCGGCAAAAATATTGAAAACATATTCTGAGCAGAATAACTGTCTCCGAGCAATGGACGAACTTAATCGTTTCATATTCGTTCAACTGTCAGTCATTACGCGTCTTTGTCGGACAGCAACCGAGGGCAGAAGAATCTTGGGTGATAATTTCTCCCAGACGGCGGGATGTCACGAAGAAAACATTGTCGTAACATGCTGGTTAACTCGTCCCGTTGCTTCCTTCGATTTTGTAATCGTTTTGAAAGTATTCACGAAGAGAGAAAAAAAAAAAAACAAAAACAAAAACAAAAACAAAAAACAAAAACAAAAAACCCCCACAAAAACCAAAGCACATATGTTTTATAAGAATTAATCTAACTTGAGCGACACTGTATAACCAGTAGGCTATGACCAAACGAACATCTGTAGATATGACCCTGCATGCCACGTTCTGGTAGCTTATAGATCATTTACTGAAAACGCGACTTTCATCAAGTTAGATTGATTTACATTATTAACAATAACAGACACTATACTAGGGAACCATTTGATAATATTACCCTAAATTAGGTTTCGCGGATCCCTCGATTGTGTGCTGGACCGCTCATCAAGCTACACTACGCCTGTTGACCGTATAATGTGAAAGGCGGGATCTGTAGAGACGGATGAAACTAGGTGGGATGTCTTTACGAAATTTCGTCTTGGTTTTCCATCCAACAATTAACGGGAATGCAAAATGCATATATATAGCTATATAATTGTTCTTTATCAATTTTTACATTTAGTGCATTGTTATAAGGTCGTCACATCATTGTGTTTATTTTGTGGTAAAATAAATGACCTGAAATCCGAGAAACCCTTAAGTACACCACTGGGCACCAATCAATCAAACAACCTTATTAAATAGCTTAATTAAGAGGGCTTTCTTTTGTAGTTGGACATATTTCTGTTCATTACCAGGTCTGGGCAGCTTTGAGAATAACTATAATGTAACATTATATTCTTTTGCGCTGATCTCTTTCTTTATGATTAGATGCAAAGGAGATTCCCATCATCTATCGTTCTGTGGTTGCGGTGACTAACAGATTAAACTCAATCCAAAGTAAAGTATCGGTATTTAACAGTTGATGTACTGTTAGTATGGAATGCTTGCACGTGTACTCTGTGACCACTTGGAAAATAGCTTTGATCTTGTACTCGGGGCGGGAAGTTGTTGGAGAGTTTCCTGTTGCCCTGGTTCTATCAGAGGCAACTGTCAGTCTGAAGCGGATCTGTTTGTGAGGTCAGTGTATTGCGCCTTGATTTTGTCCTGTCTTGCCTTTGTTGCCAGTGGTGTCGAGGTCGATTTACGTCACTCATTGGGCTGGCTCATCGCCATGTGAGTGAAATTACCTTAAGTACGGCGAGACCCCAACAAACCATACATACAAACAAACAATACACTAGGTCACGTTTGACTTAAGCAAGTCATTTCTTCTTATCCAACTTTTCATACAGTTGTTGATGTAGCTCCGCATCAAAATAAAGTACAATCGGATTCCCGAGAGATATCGTTTGATCTACGTGAACTAGACATATCTCTGAAGACCCGTGGAGACATATTTTCTCCGGATAGTGGGGTTCTTGGGGAGTATACAGTTTACGAGATTCATCTATGAACTTTGACGAACAACAAGAGGTCCGAGTCACGTAGATATAAGGAATCGGTCAACATTTATAAGTCATAAATGATAACAAAAAAATATCTCCAGCAAAATTCGTTCGCTTAATAAATATCCTCACTGCTCCTCAGTGACCTGTCTTGTACAGAGGAGATTTAGCGCCACCAGCTTGTTTAATATTCTGATTGCAGTGTTCGGGTTGTACTACCCTGATATTTACAGTACCGCGAGGTGGCCAAGTTTTGTCAAATATAGTCAATGTTCTCAACGAAGTGCAGTAAGATTGATTTCTGCTATAAGCTAAGCAACGTGTAAGAAACTTTGGAACTTATGGATATTTTTTAAAGAAATGAAAACTATCCATTTGTTTTCCCTGAGCAAACTAACTATATTGGCTAATTCGTTCCGATATATTTCTTTATAATAAAAAATAATGACGTAAACTGGATAATGACGACAGTTCATTTATCAAAAAATATTTTTTTATTTCAAATATTGGATTTTATTTGGTATTTTTCGAGGGGAAAATGGTGTGTCCTTTTACATATGCAATTTTCCCATGTACATCTCGTTTTTTAAGGACACAACACGTGGAGACGATACATACACTTTTCGTCTCCGGATAGGTATCTTTGAAAGACGCTCACGGGGTTCAGCCAACCGCTTTTCTCACAGCATGGGTTGGGCTGTTTGTGCAAACTTAAGACAACAGAAGAGCAAGACAATACAATAGAACAGAGTGCGTGTTTGGGGAGGACTGCATAACAAAGAGGCGAATCACTTGTGTACAAATTTGAAATTCACCGTTTCATAAACTCACTAGTTTGCTTGATACTTTACTCTTTAGGCGACATTCTCAATCTTCTAATTAAAATTATATATTAACTAAAACAAATAGTCCGTTCTATATAATATACACATACTTATATACAAATTTGCAAATCAAGATACAATAATAAAATGCTCCATCTTTCCTCAACACTGATCACTTATTTTCGCCATTCTTGTTTTGGGTATTGTGATAGCTGGCCACCATTCACTGTTCGCTCCGTTTCCCAAAACGCATGAATCTTTTTTCTTTGTCAGTCTCGTCTACGGATTGTTCGTTATCCCGCCCAAAACGCATGAACCGTTTATCTTCAGAGACTGGATCTCGACCAAAGCGCATAAACCTCTTATCCTCAGAATTTCTCCCAAAACGCATGAATCGTTTACTTTCTGGTGTATCTTCTTCCAATCCGGAGCGTCCAAATCTCATGAAACGTTTCCCTTCTTCGGTAAACTCTTCTCCCTCTCCACCTCGTCCAAAGCGCATGAACCTTTTTTCTTCATTTGAGTCTCGTCCAAATCGCATAAATCTTTTTTCGGCGTCCATAGAGTCTCTTCCAAAGCGCATGAATCGTTTGTCAGCACCGTCCAAATTTCTACCGAATCGCATAAAACGTTTCTCAGCTTCCCCAGGAGCCCTGCCAAAACGCATGAATCGTTTCTGTTCTTCTGTAGGGTCTCGTCCGAATCTCATAAAACGTTTTTCTTCCTCTGAAGGATTTCTTCCAAATCTCATGAACCGTTTATCATCACCAGCTCGTCCAAACCTCATGAATCGTTTGTTTTCTTCAATGCCTTCGTCGTCAATATCTCCATCTTCTAGCGCCCGTCCAAATCGCATAAATCTTTTTTCGTTGTCACGACCAAATCGCATGAACCTCTTTCCAAATCTCATAAATCTTTTTTCTTTATTTTCAGAGTCGTTGTCTTCCAAACCAGCTCGACCGAATCTCATGAAACGTTTTGCCTTGTTGTCGGTTTTATTGCTGGCCTCTATGGACTCTTCGGCTAGTGCATCTGATTTGTCCTCCTCGTTTGTAGTTTCTTTAGTGTCTGGTGGATTGTCCGCTGATCGTCGACGGCGTAATTGTGTTCCCTCTGAACGCTCAATATCCTGAACTTTGTGAAGAGCCGCTCGCAGCAACTCCTCTAGGGACACGTCTCCGCGACCAAATCGGAGGAACCGTTTGTCCTGGAATGGGAAACTCTTGCCAAACCTAAGAAAGCCATCTCCGCTTAATGCTCTCCCAAAACGAAGAAAACGTTTTTCCTTGGCATCTTCTTCAGTTGGAGAATCTGAAAGAAAAAATAATGATACGTTACAGAAATACAAAGACATTTATAGCTCATCGTACTGTCAGTCTTTGATAATATAAAAAAAATAAAACAGCATGGACAATTGTGTAGGAAAAACAGTCACCGTATGCTCATCACGAAAGTGCTACTATTAGTCAAATCCTTAGGGTCCCCAATTGTTGACAGGACTACCAAACATGACGCCCACACGGCCACAGTTTGCCGATAAATTGTTGGACATTATCGTCTTGATATGCATTCAGGGGCGTGAAGTTTACCCATATTAGACACACACTTTTTGACAGTGTCAACGGTTGTTAGATGGTCAGTTACCCCAATTATCTGTGTTCCCTTACAAGTTGTGTCAGCGGAGTGTTTCTTCCTGACGACGTTCCTACGTCTAAACCGACATCTACCGCCAATAATTGTCCTCATGCATATTTCATTGGCTTTACTGAGTGACTAATTTAGAGGAACCTTGAAGACAGAAGGTACTATTAGTGGCTATGTCTTGGCCGTATCTTCCCGCGCCATTAGAACCTCCTTGGGAATTACAGTCATTATACAGAAACCCATAGCTTTCAAGAGACTTCATGAAAATTCAACCGGTTTTAAGCTATTCGGAATGGCGATTGCATTTGGCGGGTTTGCGCCTTGACCAACTCAAACTGCTAATTATTTTCTCACTTGTTCTCATTCTCTTTCCTTCAGAATCGGAGAAGTGACAAAGTTCATTTTCATTTTGTCCCCAAACGGGACTTTCTTCACGAGTGTGGCAGAATTTTTGTAATATTATATACTACCTCGTTCGAAATTTCCAAGAATAGATCCGCATTACCAACTGAAGTCTCCGTAGACACATACTACTTAGTTTATTTATTTATTCATTCTTTCTTGATTTTTATTTTATATTTTTTATTGTTTTTTAAATTCAGTTACTTCTGTTGCTAATACAATTCATTGAAACCGCGAATGAAGCCGGTGGGAAGAGTTTATTTGGGTCGGTTTATCTGATTCCCATATGCTATTGCGATTACGTGTTAACCACGTTGTGAGTAGTGCCAAGAGAGCAGAACTCACTTTGAATCGGCGTGTAACGGAAACCATGGAATAGTGTAAGGCGAAATGCATTAGCACAAGTCATGTACTATATACTAAATTGCATTACTCCAAGTGCTTCTTGGAAATACGTCACATCTACTTATCTCCTACAACGTAATAAACCATGTCACATTTTTACGGTAAGAGAAGCTAAATTCCGTGTAATACACTTTAATTAAGACAACGAGTCTCGAAGAGGTTAGGCAATGATCGCTAAGACCAATAACATCAATATTAAAGGCAGGTAATCAAATTTGCGTCAAGAATAGGGAAAGAAGTAAAATTTCAATCTCCAGACTTGCTGACTAATCCAATTTAAAATTCTAGTTAATCGCCATGGTATACTGTTCACTGTAAAGTTCTAGCGCATGGATTTTGCCAACTTGATTGGTTTCTTTCTATGACGTTATGTCCAGAATGCGTATAACACCATCCTGACCTCGAATATACAACCCGATATTTTGTTTGTCAGTTTAACCTGTCAGCCAGATAGATAAGTCCATTTACATTCGTAGCGAAAACTTTTCAGTGCAGACTGTTTAACAAAGAGAAACAAAAATTATGAAAAGTGTCATTAAGTGTCCACCATTGAAAATGACCAATGTAAGTATAAAAGCAAACACTCGATACAAATTAGGAAATCTTTAAGCTAAGAAACATTTTAAATCAGGCCTAAGTATTGCTTTTAAGCGAATTTAAACTAAAGTGTATAAGAAATTAATGGAATTAAATTGGCCATCCAATTATAATTCTATCTAACAGTATATTTAATGCTTTGATATTATTCGTACTCTGGAACATTGCAGCTAACAGACGAAACTTTCAGCAGCTTTTTGGATCAAATTGAATGAGTGACACTACCATTAGTGATAAAGCATTGGAGAGGAAATTACAAGCCAGAGTGGTTAGCGTATTATTTTTTTACGCTAATGCGTGGGTAAAAAAGTTAATTTGATTTGTTCTTTAAATGTGAACAGCAATAATTTTATTGCCTTGAATTATAATTTATGCGGCAGCATGCTGCTCCTTTTACTAGTCACACGCTTGGCTAAGCGATCTACAGGCAGTAGAGCAAATATTAGAAGAGCAGCAGAATTTGCTTTTAGTAAAGAATATGTCTGTGCATGGCTGTTGGCAATTTTCAAAATGGCAATGAGTAGGGATATAAAATTAGATTTGGCCCATCCATTACCGGTGAGGAGTGTGGCGGCAAAGTCGCCTTCCTGGTCCCCTCATAAATACATATCGCCGCTCTTCTATCCAGGCTGAAGCTTCGACTTTGCTGCCAAAGACGCCCTTCTGGCATGGTAACTTACTGGAGATAGAGCCACGGTTAATAGGTTCATACCGTCCGGCGCATTACTGGGCTCTGTCTTCCTGTCAAATACTACACGGATAATAATGAGAGGAAAAAATGCAGTTTTTGCCCTCTGGTAAACTGATGATTCAATTTTGTTTGACAAGCAAGGAATAAGCCACACGGCTAGGAGTGACTAACTACAACATTCTAACACCTTTATACCGTGCCATGTTTTCGGCGACAAAATCAACTGTAAAAAACTTTTTTAGATACTTTTTTCTCTACCCCTCAAGTATATAATGCAGATTTTTCAAGTAATCTTTTGTGGCTGGTAGACTTGTATTTTTTAGTATTATTTTTGAATCTAAATCTGAATAGTTTAGTCTTTCTACTTTAGGTGGTCAGCATTTATCCCTTTGCCGATAACCCGTTTCTTGTGGAGCCTATCCAAAATGGGCTTGTGTTTTTATCGACACGACACATGTTTTTTAAAAAATGAACCATTTCACTTAGACTTTCAGGATCAATTTATAAATATGTAATTCTTAAAATAAATAAATGTATTTTCCGGCTTTAATATGTGTAACATTTGATGATGGATGTGTTAGATTCAAGTCCCGCATGGTCGTATCAGAATTAGTGTGGTGTGGGATGAATATTAGGTTCAACCAGTATACTGATGATATACCACATGCAACTATACAGGATACATTGATGTAATGCCTGCATCTGCTATTATTATTATCGTTCGCAGTCAAACCATGCAAGAAGGCAGGGTGGGTTAACGTTATTAGGATGACGTACACCTGTACATTCCCTTAACGGTTTGTCCTGCGAAATCATTGTAGCAGCAGACAAGTAATATTAGCAATCAATTTGTAAAAAAAAACTATAATAATACTGAGAATATGAATAGTACATATGAAGAGTACATTGCAAGAATGTTCCAAGACATGTTGTGATTTCCCATATGAAGTGTTTATTGGCTGTGAATGACGTTCTTGCCAATACGGTTCACACTTGACAATATGGCAGTGTCTAGACAAATTACTCTCACTCTCCCCCCAGGCTAGCTTTACACCTAACACCAGTAAAACTATCGTAACAAGGTCTATCTGCTTACTCATAATGTGCGGAAAGACAATAGTTTAACTGCTAACATAACATATACATCTACGTATACATATATGTTTCATGTCCCAGCTGATGTACTACTCAAAAGAGATCTTGGAGTTGAAATATGTATTTTTCAGGCCAACCCAAATTTACAACTGTTAATAACGAGACGTAATTTGTTGTGTCCCACAAAACACACCCCGGTGGCTACCTATGGGAAATGACTAAGTTTTGACGCGGCCTTGGCGCTATCAGCCGATTTGATGACATGCCAGTCAAATGCGTAAAGAATACCACCGTCGCTTCAAACTGCGCTATCATACAAGACAAGAAGACAAAGGAAAGCACAGTGCAATAATACTTAGTGTGGAAATTTCACTTCACGTTTAATAAAAAATAACATAAACAAAGAAGAATAATAGACACCGTTAATCTAAGAAAATACGGGCATGTTTCTGGGTAGATTTTGAACACGCTTCCCTGTGACAAACTGAATGCACCTAGATTGTATCCTCGGTATTCAGACGATGTTAACATAACAAAGCCAAGCATCGATCACACATCAGCTGTTTGAGAACGCTTTGATAGTAGAGGGAGATCAAACAAAATGCACCTATGAGGTATTTAAAATATACCTCTATTTGATGAAGTAGAACCAAAATGCAAAGCTAAATGTAGTCTACGCGGTATCTGTCAATCCTAATTGCTCAAGGAATTAACCCAAACTATGTATGCTAAAGGATAGCATACTGAGTTTCTAAGGCAAAATACTGTCTTTAGCTAATTGGCTAAAATCTGACACACATTTGAGCACTTAATGGCAGCATTCCACAGTTCGCGTAGTTATATTTTTATTGAAGTACTTTCTGACTCAAAATAGTGTGACCTATTCAAACATGGCATGCGTATACTGCCGGATGTTGTGGAAAGTTCCAAAACTCAGGATTACAGACAATCATGACAACCCTTCTATGTTCTATTCAAAGAAATTACAGACAATCATGACAACCCTTCTATGTTCTATTCAAAGAAATGCAGTAAAGACGTTGAATCGCCGTTAATATCTCCCATAGCTTTTGGCTGATTACTGTTAAATTAGATTAACTTTCTTTTTGAAGTGACCCATTGAAGGTAGATTGTCCTAGTTTTATCATGAACGTAGTGTAGTGATCCACTGTACGTGACATTTATGAGCATATCACGTTGTCAAAAGAGCATTTACCATTTCATATAGAATCAGGAAGTGACATTGTATATGTTATTACAGTCATGGCCAGAATGTGCTATTTTAAACCGGGAGTACAAAAGACGAAAGGTATGTCTGATTTCGCTAACGGACACAGCTCAGTGGCATCAAAGGTAAATCCTTCCCAGAATACAGCTCTGCTGTTTTATTTGTTCGTTGATAAAGGGATTGTATTGGCGTTTTAAATATATCATATATAACCAGTGATTTATCGGCGTCTTTGATCATTCGTTTATCACAAAGCAAGTCATAACTATGTCAATTGTTTGGGCCTTACTTTCATGTATGCAATTACATGTGACTGTAAGCTAATGTAAGTTACTTGGCGTGCATCTTCTGCTAAGCCAGATGAACCGTCTATTAAAGTAGATGTATGAAACCATCCGTATAACCCATCCCCACGGCGGCATTGCCGCATTTGTCCGGTTTTAAAACGCTTTATAAGACGCAGTCGGAGTAGGGCAGTTAACCAAATAATGGTTAATAATATAACTATAAGGCCTTCATTAAAATCAAATTAAAAACGGACAACAGACATTCAATTGTATGCCTTATTGTATGTTATAAGCTACATTGATCAAACGGCAAATAGATGTGTTCAAAACTAAACAAGATCTCTTATGATTCCTCAATGGAATCGCGATTCCTACGTCTCTTGTATGCAGTCGGAAAGGCTTATGGATATGGATACACGATATCGCCCCAAGAAGTCCAGTTGCCATTTTAGAATATATGAAAACCTTGCACTGAAAAGTAGTCCCAATGTTATCACGGGACCAATCCATTGTTATGTAGTGACATATGGACTTGATACTCTATGATTTGTGTAAATATTATGGGTTTGTTTTATCCGATTAAACAAATTCGGATGTTTTCTAACATATACTGGTAGACCAAGGCTATGGCGTTTCTCGCAGGGTCTGCTCACTTTTAATAAATAAATAAATAAATAAATAAATAAATAAATACACTTTGTTGCTGTTGTGATGATTTCATTCCAGTTGTTTGATCTTCCATTAACTGACGAGTGTGTATTAAAACTTTGCTATAGAAAATAGTGGTTGCAGAACCGATTATTGCAAGTTCAAGATGTTTCTTAAATGCCATAGTGTCAAAGATTCCACGTCAATGGGGCTGGTTTGATTATCTGAGGTTAGAATGGTTAAATGACTCGAACAATATCAGCAGTCTGTGGTAATCGAGTCAGACAAACTCACCACACAACGGTGTCCCGATGTTTATTACAGGAACCGAGTCCACCCCTCCGCATACTAAATACGCTTACTGTTACTTTCATATTGTTACGATCCCAATTCACCTTTGCCAATGTTTATATAACATGTGTTCTGTTACATTATATCATTCTCACATGACTTTAAAACGGCGATAATGCCACAGGCAAAAACTTTAATTCATTATGAATGAAGCATGATAGCTCAAATTAAAGGTATATATGTGTTAATTACACAATACAAGTAGTTACACTCAGTCAGGGGTTTTTCGTCAATTTCATCACCAGATTTCTAACCTAAACGGAAATTTAGAATAAGCTAAAACTATTAAATTAATTGCTTTATAAAGTTTTAAAAATTACAATGAGGGTACTTGGCTTTGTCTAGCAGCCATGCTAGCTTAAGAATCCTATCTGCGAAATTCCACAATTATTATCGCAACCTGTTTTTGTCTCCTCAAACCTGTCCTAAAGCAATGCTCTCAGGTCACCTTCGACTCGCAGAAATGTGAGCCAGTAGAACATTTTCATCCTGAGCGTTTTGACATGAGTGACGAAAAATATCTCCCAGTCAATACCGATTATCTTCATGATGCATAACTCTTCATTTGAATTCCAGTTTTGTAACTATTTTATTTGGCTCGCACAACCTAACAACACATATAGTATGATTTGTTTTAATTTATAAACAAACTTTACTACATAAAATTGTGTTAGTCCGAAGTTAATAGTATTAGATGAGTTTGGGCGACCATTATAACCGAATAATTGAAGGAGCCTACACTTAACGGATGGGTTAGAAAAATTAACTCAATATTCAAATGAAATCCGGATCAGAAATGTCTCAAACACTACCTGACGCTGTTATTATTCACCTATAATTATTACCAAGTGTCGTATATTATTTACGTTGCTCAATCGTGACCCAACAATTCCTCACATTAAATTATTTTAAATAAGAAATACACATTTATTATTATATTTAATATATTATTATTTAATATCAAATATGAAAATTCAGAAATCAAAGTAAGTGATGGTCTAGAAACTTATTGTAGGGCATATATGTGTAAGCGTTTGCGTGCTTCAGTTGACAATTGTCCTCAACGTGGTAAAGAGTTACACCAATTTCACTATGTTGAATGCTCTGTGATTTGCCTCAATTTGAATGTGGTGGGAAGGAACTGCATGGACAGCTATAATAAGGTTCAATTAACAGAACTAAAACGACACGGCTTTCTATGCGTTCGTGAACCTAGGTTGCTAAAATTTTCTCAACCGTGACAAGTTGTTCCAAAAATTACCACAGTCCCTCGAAATCGATAAAATATCGACATGAAATAATCAAATTATGAGAATCACGCGGCGGATATTTGGCAAAATATTGTCTAAAACAGATTCATACGAAATTATTGCGGGTTGCTTTATAGCAAGAAGGCGCAAAATTACGCATAGTGTGTCTGTGGGAATATGTTACAGTTAAGCTAGTTGAATTCACTTGTTAGCTTAAGAAAAAATGCCAAAAAGTTGTCAGTTCGTTTTTCAAAAATAAATACAGCAGCGATTAAGGGCTGTTAAAGCGATCAGTGGATTAATGGTTGTCTGGATTGTAATTGGAAGCGTCATTAGAGACATGCTGGCAATATATACAGACTTTAGGTCATAGCTGGATTTACTTTATTTAAATCGATGAATGGAAGTTAAATAAGGCGGTGTCATATTTGATTTAAAAAACTACAGACAACAGATAAACGAAATCTGACCAAAGTGACACAAATTGTTCACAGTGGGTGGAGGTGGGTTGTCGACGATGTTGACTGAATACGAAAGACAAAAGATGTCCAATAAGAGTG
>JAVFBX010021425.1:0-18187 GCA_034783855.1 Mopalia kennerleyi | reverse complement strand
GAGATAGGAGTGTCTTACTGTAAGATTGATAACAGAAGTGGTATTACAGATTGAGATAGGAGTGTCTTACTGTAAGATTGATAACAGAAGTGGTATTACAGATTGAGATAGGAGTGTCTTACTGTAAGAGTGATAACAGAAGTGGTATTACAGATTGAGATAGGAGTGTCTTACTGTAAGAGTGATAACAGAAGTGGTATTCCTCCCATCTGTCTGATATCATTACTGGAATCTTGGTCCTCGGCTAACAGGACCAAACACCACACTACATGCCATAGTAACATAGCATTGTCACTGTGTAGCTGACTACAATGGAAAAATAAAATATTTATAGATTACATTTTTTAATTCAGCTTTAAGGCATGATGCAGTTTAAAATTGATTGATTGGTGTTTTACGCCTTGCTTATGGGTATTTCCATTTATACGGCTGTGGCGTATTCCAACCAAAAATTTACACAAGCACAAGCAATCTGTAAACACCAATAAAATACCATAACTTTATCTTTTCAATAAGAATTGGTCAGTATTTTTCACCATTTCCTTACCAAGCATGACAATAGATAATACATGTGACACACTCCAACATAACCCAAATTAAGTTGCGCAAAATGAAAATGGAGTTCTTTGAAATGATATATAATATGCTTTAACGTCTCTAAAACTAAGCTATTTTAGTATGACAAAGGCGGCCTTTGATTTTGGTGACTGTTTTTATCCTGCTTTATCGTTTGTATAACTTCTTCAAAAACCCAAGATATACTATCTTAATCAACGAATGCACTTGTATATCTAAATGAGGATAACTTTAGGAATTGAATCTTGCTAAAATCGCAATATTGACCGAGTGTGCCATTTTATCTTTTGACAGCTCAATACTAAAAACAACTTTGTCCATATTTAGGCTACATACATGTATATGGTTATCTGCTGTACAACAAGTGCAAGAGGAGTGTCATGTGGTACACTTATTTACAGCTCTAGCCAATGAGAAGTCGCACAGAGGTCAGCTAGCTGACTTCTTTTGAGAGATTTTGAAGAGAGAAAAACTGATGGTTTAATAAACAGTTCATGTGTAGAAGAAGAGGAATAATTAAGTCAAGTTAATATAAGATTTTGTGCAGATTTAAACTTCAGTTGATTCTCCTTTCTTTCCATTGGCTGACAGTTTTATATCTTGGGTTTGGTTTGCTGCAACTAAAACCTAAATCGAACTCTTTTAATTTGTTAAAGAACAACGATTTTAGACCTAAGCTTATTACTTTTAATGAATATTTTCAAAGACACACAACTGTAACTCACTTGCAATTGATTAAGCATAACCGTTAATTGTTTAATGTAAAATCCGGAAGTGACATCCGCGTTCGCAAAACCAAGTGGTCACTTCTGTGGCTGTTTGCTTGTGCCTTGCGGTTGGTTGTTGTTTTGCTGAGCACTTGCTTTCGGTTATGTGTGAGAGTGCCAACAGATGCAGGCACTAGGGAAACAGCCATGAGTAGACGATAGAACTACTATCGCTGCGTACGCGGACGACACTTCCGTATTTTAAATTACATACTTAACGGTTATGCTTAATCAATTGCAAGTGAGTTACAGTTGTTTATCTTTGAAAATATTCATTAAAAGTAATAAGTTTAGGTCTAAAATCATTGGTCTTTCCCTTTAAGAACAGTTTCTTCCATCAGAGAGTAAAGGTACTTACATGTATCACCATATTGGTGTTTACAATTTGGTGGAAACAATCCTGACCATGGTAGGAGTGTAATGAAGCTAAATATTAACATTAAAACAACCGATCTTGTTTGGAGCTGTATGTGTGTATATGAATAGGTTTTTATTTGTTTGTTTGATTGATTGATTGTTATTTAACTCCTTACATAAGTTTATTTCACTTGCAATTACACGATGACTTTCCCGCCCAATGGTTGAAGAGACCCATCCCCTATGTCTCTCACAACAAACAATGACAAGATGAAACAATGGCAGGATGCAATGCAAAAACATCACAGACAGAAATGCCCTGTACAGCGGCCATCATGGTGCTCCAGATTTTATCCTAGTTCTGGTGGTGTGGCTGTGGACAAAATGAGGCAGCAAATATTCTCAGGGTCCCCGCAAAATAGTTGATCTTTCCACCAAATATCAAGCACTGCATGCAGACTTTGGGTAGAGAAGTGATAAAATGGCATGTCCGCCATGTAGTACAAAACATTAATTATTAGCAGGATGAATACTAACCTAACCTTAAAACTAACCATATTCCTAAACACTTAAATTGATGCCTGATATCTCACAGGACAGATGTACCGATAAAAACCTACAAAATGTGGTACAAAGTGAAAGTACCACACTTGTTTCTAGCTTACTCTGCTACCAAAAATACCTGTGTGATAATACTGATTAAGGTGTACTTGATTGAAAAATATAGTGTAATATAATGGGTAGCCTTGTTATTGAACTGAGATTGATGTCCGGACTGTACCCATGAGACCAGTGCATGTAACACAAATATAAAGTAGGATAATCATAGTTACCTATAAACCTTGATGACCTACATCTACTGTACAGGTTAATACACTCGATCAACAGATCAGTTTGTTTCGTGTGTAAATGCCCATTTTCTTAATACGATAGTGGTGTGGTAAAAGCTGATTGATTGGTTGTTAAGCCATGTCTAAGAGTATTACACTTATATAAAGGAGGTTTAACCATCAGTAATTACCACACAAAAAGTGTTTTGTTCCATTGGAAAATTAATATTCCTCCAGTGCTCAGTAAAACAATAAGTCTATACTGTCTATAATTAAAACAGGCTGCCCTCAGCCAGAGGGCGTGTGATTTTGGAGCCTTGAGAGTTGAGACTAAAGGTGGAAGAAGCCCTTGTTCCTGGGTACCTGGGTGTTCACATTCAAGGAATATTATTATCATTTGGTCACAGATTTTTATATGTATAATTGTAGTTCAATGTGGAATACAGAAACTGGCTTGTTAGTTTGATTGTTTTTTTACACTTTATTTAATGTTATTTTCACTAATATTATTGCACATTCAATTGTCAGCCCAACTGATGGATTGAATCATCCTTCATTTAGGTGTGAAGACAAGGCAGTCACATGATCCTAGACAATGATACATGTACAGAGTGAAGACAAGGCAGTAACATGATCCAAGACAATGATACATGTACAGAGTGAAGACAAGGCAGTCACATGATCCTAGACAATGATACATGTACAGAGTGAAGACAAGGCAGTCACATGATCCAAGACAATGATACATGTACAGAGTGAAGACAAGGCAGTCACATGATCCAAGACAATGATACATGTACAGACCTGCCTTCCCTGGAACAAATTTATGTGTCAAAACATTCCCCATTAGGTTTGTTTGATTGGGGTTTAACGTCGTGCTCAATGGTATTTCATTTATATGACAAAGGATTGTCCACTTCACAATGCTCCTTGCCAAATTACGGGGAAAACAGGGAGGAAACCTCGTTAAAACCATTCCCGCGATTGGCGGAGCCACATCATGTGACTCACTTATATACCCGATGGTCGACAGATGGACTCGATCCCCTGAACAGTAAATCAAAGTAGGATTAGTAAGTGCACCTGCTGCCACTTTATAGCCATAGCCAAGGAGTATATTCTTACCAATATGTGTATTTTTGTGATAAAGCTTAGCATAGATTTTTAATTTCTTTGCTTATTTTAATGGCCTATTTGTCTATTTAACATAAACTGTGTGTACGAAAAGTTGCACAATACAGTAGAGTGTCAGGTCAGCATGTACCTAAAACAGACAGACTTTGTGATACACCTTTGCTCTAACTGCCTCTAAGAGCTACAGGACGTTACACCTGTCACACTGAACCCCTATAATCTCTCTCTAGAGGTGATTTGTGCGTAATACATTTAGTGCTATTATCACAGTGTAAATAGGTCATAAACAAATCACATCCCATTGATGTCATCTCAATCGTGAGCTCATGACAAGGTCCTGGTGTGTGCTTTGTTGGAAGATAACCTTCCAGTATAGGAGCCACTTTTACAAAATGTCATACGATAACAAAATATCGTAAGATATTTTTACGCCTATAGTGTAACTTGACTAAATTTATTTGTATAATATTTATTTGTCATCACATTTTGTGAAAGTGGGCGCCGCCCAGCTGCTGTTATAGTGTGTTATTTTCTGGTGCTCATGCATAACTCTCTACAATGATTATTCTTGCTGCTCTTTCCAAAACTTAAAGATTTTTTCACAAGAAAAAGATCGTCTAACTCGAGCCTGTAAATTATAACAAATATCAGTCTCTTCTATTTAATAAAGAAAATCAAAAATTACGCGTGATTACCAAAATTTTGTTACAGGACTAATATATAATTTTAAATAAGCAATAAAGTTTAATATACACATATATGTAATTTTTAACCAGCTTAAGAATGTATATATCAATGTGATTGCTCGTTATATATATAAAATAACAGCTTTTAGGTCAACTCTTTTTTTCAACAAACACAACATTTTTCCACAAACATGACAAAGAGTGAGAGTTAAGGTCACGTAAATGCCTAAAGTTGTTTGACCTGTTTAATTGTTACAACTAACATACATGTGTCATACATTTAATATCTTTTGTTTAGATCCTAAAGCTCAGCAAAATACAGACAGGGTATTTAAAGGAATACCAGCATACATACTTTGTGTGACAGAACCTGAATAAAGGCAGGACAAAGTACAAATAATTAACCTGGTGCACACGGAATCAAAGAATGCTGTGAATGAATCACAGCAATCAGACAACGAATCACAGCATGCTGCGAATGAATCACAGCAATCTGACAACGGATCACAGCAATCAGACAACGAATCACAGCATGCTGCGAATGAATCATAACAATCTGAAAATGAATCACAGCATGCTGACAATGAATCACAGCATGCTGACAACGAATCACAGCATGCTGACAACGAATCACAGCATGCTGACAACGAATCACAGCATGCTGAGAACGAATCACAGCATGCTGACAACGAATCACAGCATGCTGACAACCAATCACAGCATGCTGACAATGAATCACAACATGCTGACAACGAATCACAGCATGCTGACAACGAATCAAAGCATGCTGACAACGAATCACAGCATGCTGACAGGGAATCACAGCACGCTGACAGGGAATCACAGCACACTGACAGGGAATCATAGCATGCTGACAACGAATCACAGCAGGCTGACACATTCACATAGGGTCAACATAGTGCTGACAAGGAATAATTGACATATTTTCATGAGAGCTATTACAAAAGCCAGCAGTAATAATGATTTCCCCACTCCAGAATTTAGTTAACAAAGGAAACCACCACTAAAACCATCAGTCAATAATAATGACCTGTATATACATTAACCTCACTCTTAATATGTTTTGCAAAGTCTACAATATACAGGTGTCACTTATTGTTGGAATACACTGCCGTCGTATTAATGGAATACCTTTAAGCATGGCAAAAAACACTAATCAATCAATGAATCAATCTAAACTGACAGAGATAGTCTTGCAGGTATATTTAATCTTGAAAAAATAAAAAACATAAAAACATAGACACAAAGGTATGGGCTGTTTGTAGTGTGACATTTCCAATTGTCCATTATGACCATATAAGCTGTTGGCCACAAGCATCCCTATAACTTTACAATGTCAGAGTATACAATTCTCAATATGACAAACTTTCGTTCAATTTATTTGAGTCCAGGGTAAAAATGTGGGGAGATTTGTACTTGGAAAGCAATGTAACAGTCCACTTGATTCCCATTCTGATGTGTTTTTTCAAGAGGCGACTGTCTGTACATGCCCCTGGCCCATATTTTATCCTGACAACCTTGACATCTGCCCCTGTAAGCTGATGTAAACTGGCTCAAACCTAAGATTAAATGTACACTACATCTACTGCTCAATAAGGCCAAACTTAGAAACATGTTGGTTATTTCTGAACACAACATTACATGTACCTAGGCAGGACTCAAATATCTGTTAAAAATTTATAAAATGTGCCCACAGTTTATAACAATAAACATGTAATTCTAAAACACCTGCGAAATTTGGTATTACTAAGAAGAAATGAAATGTGTCTGGCCTAAAATTGCCAATAAATGCAGAGAATCATTTTGGTACTAATGGCTAAATGGGGGTTTCATAACAGAAGGAATTATGTGCCAGAGATAGTCACTCAGTGACTCATATTGTACTGACATCACAACTATGTCAAAAAGGGTGGCCCTTATCACATAAAAATTGCTCAATAATTTACCTGGACAATTCCTCTCTATTTTGAGTGATCAGGAGCCAGTTGCTCGAAAAGAGGATTAGCCATTATAACACCAGATTAAATCACTAATACCGGGTTAGTGATAGACATTTAACATGGCATGACGTCATCTATTAGCGGATTCAATTTAATAGCGTTTCGAACAACCGGCCCCTGGGTGATTTACGGTTGTGAACAAATTGTTTGTATGTTTGTTTAATAATTGATTAACACTGTTACTCATATGTCAGTATGGCAGCCCTATTGATGAAGTAAACCACTCTCAAAGCCAGTGATGATCACAATAATATAATATATCACAACATGAGGCTTCATGTTGCCTGTGAGCTACTAGGGTGGTAGGGCAACAAGTATCTCCTACTCAACAGCCCACATTTGAAACCAAACCTGTATTTCTTCATTATGGACTGGTTATTATCTCATTACAATAAGCCATTTAAATATTGAGTCAAATTTGGTTATTCTGTTCATTTTATATTTATTTAGACAAACCACCAATTGTAGGATGTGGCTTAAACCTAGCCCTTACATGTATCCTGAACCTAGAAATTAACCTGACCATAAAGGTGAACCTAACCAAACCCTAAACCTAGTACATGTAGAATATGTTTTATTACAGATTACCTGTTCAAAGCCAGACAGATGACAGGTGTAACTGTATATATACACAGGGTTCCATAGATCTATGGTAAACTTAACAAAAAAATTTGCCCTGGAGTTAACAAAATTTAATAAAATGATTATTTGACAGCCCGTTGATGTTATGAAAACCTTTAAAATGTATTTTTAATAACAGCTCTGAATGAAATTGAATTTTTAAAATAGTGAATTTTGATAAAATATTTATTGGATATTTGTAGTTCAAATGGTAAATATGGGATATTTATCAGCTAATAATAAATATGCTGATCTGAACACATGGTGCCTTATTAGTGTAAAGTGTAAAAGCACCTAACATTTTATTAATGGATGCCTCGTTGTCCTTGTACCCACGCCAAAGTTTTAGTAAACCTTGAACCCAAAAGTGTACTAACATTACAAATTGACAGTATTCCATCCTCACTAGGCACAAAGTTCAATTATTGTTCAGTGATCCTCAATAACACAGACTTTGGTCTCGCTGTATTTGACAGGTCCCTTATAATCCATCACTGATTTCTAAGGCCTGACTAATACATGTAGGTGTGTGTGTGTAAAGTCTTATAACCACATGGCGAGGGGTTGAGAGGGAGTGTCTGGTTGCCCCGGTGGTTGAGAGGGAGTGTCTGGTTGACCTGGTGGTTAAGATGGAGTGTCTGGTTGCCCTGGTGGTTGAGAGGGAGTGTCTGGTTGCCCTGGTGGTTGAGAGGGAGTGTCTGGTTGCCCCGGTGCTCTCAAAGCCGTTTTGTTTGTGATATCTTGTACTATTGTGTTCTGTGATTGTCTAGTCTTTGTTTTTATATCAGCTATGTTGAGGGTGATTTCATTCAACCATTGGGTGAAATAACCTTAAATACGGCTTTAAACCCTAATCAAAGAAACAAACACGTTTATACAGGCTGTATTACCTTACACACAAAGTTAACCTGAACTAGTAATTGTGCCCTGATATGGTTTCACTGCAACATGATCATATAATTCATATTTATTACTACATGGTCATACACATAACTAGTAATTGTGTCAGGACATGGTTCCAATGCTGCATGATCATATTTTATATCATAATAGAGCCATAAACTGTCAGCTTAATTTTTTTTTAAAATTAGGCAGTTCTGTATTTTATATATACGTAATGGAGAGATAATAAAACTTTGTTTTACAAATATAACTACGTGTAGATTTACTATTGAATAACTTAATCTGGAAGAGAAGAAACATGGATTTGTCTTCTATAAAACTGAAACCGTCATTCAGTCTACACCCATTACAGTAGTATAGAACATGTACATATGTAAGTATGTTTGTTTGTTTGTTTGTTTGATTCGGGTTTGACGCCATACAGTGATACTTAAGGTTATTTCCCTCACACAATGGCGTACCAGACAAATGGGTGAAGGAAACCACCCCAGAAACCACTTGCAACAACCAAAAACATCACAGGACAAATACAGTACACTCACAGGACAATACAAAGACATTACAAACATATCAGCTTCCTGTTCCTCTTTTGAAAGCTCAGAAAGGACCAGGGCAACAGGAAGTTACCTCTAACCATCCATGAAAGTATGAGATTCACTTCTTTCCTGTATCAAAATCTTTATTCCTTGCTGTCTTGTACAGCAATACATTATATCAGATGTCTATTTAGACTTCTGATTATACTGATATCCTCTTACATTTTTCAGTCAGGCTTACAAAGGTACTGATTGACAGGAGTTTAATCCGCATAGTCAATAACATTTCACTTTAATAATATGATGGGTCGGGTACTCTAACAGTCAACAGACACAAGATTGAGGAACACACCCCGAAAATGTTAAGTGTTTGCTATGTTGGTGGATTAATCTTTTTCCTATGATATCCAAGTATATATTAAAGGAGTGGATATTAACGGACGGATGGGGTTGGGTTGAGTACATCGACATGTAGGTTGGTTGATTGGTTGCACGTTGATAGGTTACATGTGAAACACTCTGCCCAAAACCATAGAGCCTTTCATTTAAATAAATCCCGTAATACAAATGGTCAAAGTATTATTAGGTTTTATAGGATTACATGTAGTTACATGTACACATGTACCCTGTGAATATCAAACAAAGAAAATGCACTGGTCAGATTGCATTTAATTGCTATACTGGAGGTGCTCCACTGGACTGTTCATAGTCAGCCAGATGTTGGGGTTAAAAACTAGGTACCATATCACTGTACATGATAGTTTGTATTAGTATGACTCACTATACAGCTATAAAGAGGAATGTTCATATTAATGTTACCTGAATGAATGGGCTTTATAAGTAATGTTCAGTAGAGAAGGATACATGACAAATGACATGTATACTAATTGAAATGCAGACGTAAATGTTCACCAGTGCTCATGTGTTACTAGATTATTAAATTTGGGTTTAACATCATACTTAAGGATAATATTTCCCTAGCTTTCAAGCACAATGGGTGCAGAATGAAGACAAAAAAGCCCTTGACATCATTGTCAAAAAAAGACAGGACAATGTGAGGATGCATTCAACAAACACAGCACAGCACATTTACTTTTCTCTACCCCTTTATAACTCTTAGAATCAGGGTATGAAGCTCCTTACGATCGCACATAAATGTAGTACAATGAATACTATAATGCTAATTCCTTCATATTATCCCTCTATCTCGCCTATCTCAACCCATGGTGAAGGTTGGAAATTGATCAGCCGCTGTCACCGGCCACTCAAAACATAAATCTGATTTTTCTCTGATTTTTTTTTAGAAACCCCCAAAATCATCTTATTACTGCGTAGGGAGAAAACTTGAACGTTTAAACTCGGGCAATAAACTCAAAGTAAACTTTATTTAAACGTCAGGAGAGAAAGAAGGAGTTAGATTATTATGACCTTTGTATCCAAGAAAAATTAGATATATAAGCTTATTTTGAGAGTCCAGCGATATCAGGGGATCAATTTCCAACATTCACCATGGGTTGAGATAGGCTGGCGTAGGGCTATTTAAAGATGGAGGAGTTAGCCGTATATATTGCGCTACCACAGGAGGTGAATCAATGTAAAGCATCTTGCAGAACTCCAACCTTCCAGAGTGAATCAGACTATTGTTTTATTTTTTTAGGACATTGATAATCTCTATCTTGAATGAAGGGAGTCAAACTGAATGTTTTATTCAGCTCGAGAATCTTTAATATATATTCATTTGTTTGTCTGTTTGCTTGATATGGGTTTAATGCTATACTCAGGGCTATTTCACTCATATGACGGTGTGCCCAATGGGTGACAAAAACCACTCTTGACGCCCCTGGCAACAAACAGAGTCAGATTGTTGTTTTAAGTTGTGCTTAAAGATATTTCACTTAATATGACTGCGATGTATTCCAGCAATAATTGACACTAGTACAAACAAGATGTGAAGTGTTTCCATAATGTAATACAAAGACATCACAAACAGATGGGTGTCATGTTTCCCCAAAGCTGAGAGAGCACATGGGAACAGAAAGCCACGATACCAACCCACCGCCGGCAGTATGTGAAACCCTGGTTGTAAATCTTATTTTTAGTGTTTAACGACATAAATGTAGGTCTTTAAATTTATTTATTTCATTAACCCAGCAGCTCTGGGATATGTCAAGTTTCTCATTGTAACAATGTTACATGGTAATACAAATTGATAGAGACAGTTCATATTGATAAAGAGCATAGATGTTATTCCTGCACGGAAAACACAAGCTTGATATATATGGTATGATTAACATGTATTGCATGACTGACTAACTGTCATATAAGTTTATGTAGCCTACTGAGACTTGAGCCTTAAGTTTTACAATAAATGAGAAAAAGCTTCAATTAAGTTCTGATTATCAGCATGTCATCGTTTTTAAGAAAATGCATATGGATTGTGGCTATAGGCCTACTACGATATCGAGTATGAAAACAGTAATGAATTTATGATCATGAACGCTTAGTGTAAGTTGAATGGTATTGGTTGTGTCAGAGCTCTGTCACAGCTAATCTGGTTTTAGCATGCCACTGACATTTATAGATTTGATAATGTTTAATGGATATGTCTCTGTTGCAGAAGGCTCAATATATAAATCAATAGGTCTAGTCATTTTAGGTCAAGCTAGGTACATGCGGTTACACATCGGTATAGCTGTGAATTTATGGAATAAGCGCAATGGCTAGATGGTTTACCTGAAATCCCTAGGCACAGTTTTGACGACAACCCAGGCAAAATCCCATCCACCTGTCAGAAGATAAACTCCAAACACCCCGAGGGTCGCCACTGATGCGGGCAGGCCGGCCCCCCAGTAAAGGGCACCGCCCAACACACCGTGCAACAACAACTTGCCGTAAAACATCAGATTGTCAGACATACTCCGAACGCTCCTGCTCATCTGACGAGCTACTCTCGAAACCGCGGACTTTGACCTCATAAAAATGTACCGTGTGGTAAGTAGTATAGCAACCTTTCAATAAACACACATGCCACTGTTCTCATTTATCTAACTGTTTATCAAAATACACGGGTTGGTCAGCGCAAAACAGCGTGACCTAATTAACACATTGGGCACTTCAGTGTTGCCATAGGTTACGGCATCAGAATTAAGTTGCCGACAGTTATCATAACAATAGTAGAATCCACTGGTACTACTTTTCTTTAAACTTCAATTGTATTTTTAGGTCAAAGTTCAGCACCAAGATATAGTTATTATAAGTAAACTCAAACTCATATTTGTAAACATGTATTCTTCCGCGCACCTGTTGGGAGAAGAAAACACAGAAGAGTGATTACAACGGGGTATAACTCTGAACGATTTCTCTATTCGGCTTCAGCCTTTCGTCTATATCCAGTGGCTTAAAGCTTTTGTTTAGACTTTGCATAAAATAGTCGACCATAGCGTCTTAATTAAGGGACCTGTCAACATGCCTCTGTAGTTTTTAACTGAATTTTTTTTCGAACATGTATTTCATTTTAAAGTTTCCACCCAGGTGAAAACCTTAAGCTGCCAAAGTTCTAGGCGAAAACCTTTCCGACCAGGTGGAACCTCCAGAGCATAATTTGTTAAGTTTCCATCTTGGTGAAAACACTAGATTTGGGTTTTTTCAGTTAGTTTCTATTATTTAGTCATGCGACCTTGCTTTGTTCTGGTTCTTCCTGCTGCCTTAAACAAAATATCTTCAGGTCTTATGACTGCATTGGCTTTGGTTGGAGTATAACACTTAACTTGAAAGAACACTTTTAGTTATATGGTAGGCCCACAGTTTTAATTGTTAGCAAAGAGAAAACCCACCTTATCATATAAGAAAGAATATACAAATGTTATATCAATGGATAATCACTGAAAATGGAGCGATTCAAAGTTTAGCCTGGAAGATTGGCTTCAACGGTTGATGTCATCTAATCTATAATTTATACCGATACCACCTCTTTCTATTTACAGTTGTAGATGAAACAGAGAACAGGACTAGCATTTAATTCTGATTCAAGCACTATGTTGGATGAAGACCTGTAATGTCGGTTGTATGAATCTGCTGTGAGCTATCCCACAGTCAACATTACAATGTTTTTTGTGAAGCTTGAAACTAAATTTTCAATGAAGTTTGCTGAAAACAATTGGCATCAGAATCATGTTTGGTTTCTTTAAATTTGCAAGGCACACATAAACGGGAATTGCTATTGTTATTTTTTAAAACTTATTAAGACCAGAAACATGGGGACTGTCAAGCAATGCAATAATAATAGGGGTTTTTTGGGGGGGTTAAACACAGAAAATCCATTTTTGTGAAAATTTTTACTTTATTTGGGTACATCAAACTCTATAAACAATTAAGAACTTTATCCTCAATCAATTATATGTATTACCAGATTTTAACCACAACTTAATAATTTTGAACATATGAAAAACCAAAAAAATAACAGACAAACAGTACCTTGCAGTAGCAGGACAGTATTGCCTTAACTAAATTATATAAAGAAAAAAAATGTCTTTTTTCATAAAGAAACGGAACAATAGGTACAGGAGCTTCTGGAGTCCCATTGGTTCCACAAAACGTATGGGTGCCCAATATAATATAAGACCAAATTTATCATTGTAAAGAATGAGGAAAGGAAGGGAGAACAGAACCCTGATTATGACCTGAAGAATTTAGGAGAGGAACCTGGAAAAACCTTCTAGAAACTCCCCTGATAGGCCTACAATATCCGAAGAAACAATGCATACTGATAAATACATTTGCATAAAACATCCTTATTTCCAGAGATGTATCACAACAGAATGAGACTGTTGACCTATTAAAGTCAAATTGTTCTAGATAAACTTAACTCAATCAATCACTGTGAAACAAAAACCAGGGTTTCAAGACATGAAAGAAACATCAAGTTCCCATCATTTTTTTTTTTAAAGTTGTTCACCAATGAATATAGGATTGTGTTTTGCACAGGGCAGTCCTGTTGCATGAGTAGGTGCTATAAAGACTCATATTCAATATGAAAAATAAAAATTCAGGTGATTATTACAGTAACTAAAGGACCTTTGACGATTCGGTTTGTTTTTTTGATTTGGGAAATTATCAAACTTGAGGGTATTTCCCCTACATAATGTCAAAAACAGAGGGAACTTGTACCCTGCCACTCACACCCTCCCATTATAGCCTGTCCCAGGTGTTTCCCATATACCTGAGGTTAACAAGGAGGCTTGAACTAAGCTCTGGTACCATTAACAAGTACTAAATATCAATGATTCATCACAGTAATGCTTTGACCTAATACTAAAAAGTAATAAAAAATCTTGATAGTTGATAATTTTACAATACATTCACAAAAAATTCCAGGTTCGGAAAAATCCAAATATCAAAATACAGACCAAACAATAAATTCAGAAAATAAAGTAATATCTAGCACAGATTGAAAATAATATTAATACATAACATATAAACATACATACAAATTATGTTAATTTACAGTGTTGATCATTTATGGCAATTACAGGTGGATATCACAGACAGTTGATAAGTTGTAACAGAACAAACACACCACTAGAAAATGCACTCTTCTTAAAAAGTGTCGTGTTATACATTTGTCATAATACTAGTAGAAAATACACTGAAAGCAAACTCTATATCACAGATTAAACCATTTACAAGGCATTTACATGTAGACTGGTGCAGCTGAATTTATCACTTTCAGTTATATATATAAGCCTAGTCCACTTGTCCTTACCTTCAGTTGCTTTTATATTTGTATTTTTCATATTTATATCATCTAAGTTAAATAATTGCAAGAAGATACAGGTATGTAGAGGAATAAAAACCCACAAGTCCACATAATGTCTAAACTCTCAGAGTTTTTTAATAGACCTCAATCTTTGAGTTGTGGTTAACATACAGAAATCTCAGGAGGAGAGAACAACTGTTTATATAATACATTTTTAATAATATTTTATTACCAGAAAAATAAAAAAATCAGGATAGGCTATAAAGGGTCCATTTATATCACAGTATATAGAATTATATGTTTGTTTGTTTTGTTTGTTTGATTGGTGTTTAACGTCGTACTCAAGGGTATTTCACTTATATGACGAGGGAGACAAATACAAAATGTACAAAGAGATCAGCTTCCTGTACCCCTTTAGCACTGAGAACACCAGGGTAACAGAAAGCTCCTCTTTTCTCTTCTCTTACGATAGACTGAGGAAGCCGGGAGAGTATTCTGCAGGACTGGCCAACCCGCTCCCCCACGGGGTCATTTGATTTAACTTTACTTACCTATTGAAATCAGAGAGTTGAAGGACTGTTCTGCATCTATGCTACACTGTTGATTATCAGACGGAAGAACACAGAAGCCCGAAGTGATGGTCACCTGAGCACACTGACCATACAGATCTATCACAGCATGTACACCTTTAGGTACAGATAGAAACAAAGGATAAAGGCGACTTTTACAGGTAATTCATAGGATTTTGTTTGTTTGTTTGGAGTTTAATGCCGCACTTTCACTTACATGTATTTGACAATGGATTCTCCATTTCACACTGTGTCTTGCTTAAATACGATGGAAAGCCAAGACAAAAACTTGTAAAAACCACTCCTGTGATTGCCATGGCAGGTTATGATTTATTGATTGTTTTTTTATGCCATGCTTTAGGGTATTTCACTTATATGATAGCAATAATTGACACTAGCACAGCCATAAAATGTGAAATGATTTCATAATGTCAGGAAGTAAATCTTCCCTTAGCCTGAGAGCTACAGGTAGCTACAGAAAAAGAACTCAGATGAGTGCTTTTTAGATTTCGTCTACAATTTTCCAGGAAAGCCCTGAAGAGGTGAATTACCTGGGGAGATATCCGAGCAAGCCACACCCATGTCCTGCCCATTGTAGTAATAATGAAGTGTGGCATCGGAGCACCTCATCATGCCTATCCTATCCCCTACTGATAATGTATCCAAGTCTAGAGGGTAGCCATACTTGACGGTGGCTCCATCCTGCATGATGGCGGATCCACTGCAAGACAATCCAAAAACAGGTCTGAATAGTACAATATCATTTAGTTCATGTGTCTTTCACAATGATTGAAGTGACTGATTGGCCTTTTTTTCTTTCTTTTTTGTTCCATTGTGTGACTCACCTACAGTATATACTTCATGGTCAACAGATGCACTCCATTCTGAACAGTACATGGATTTGTTTGATGGATTGGGATTTAACGTCGTACTCAAGGGCATTTCACTTATATGCGCCAGATTGTCCACTTCACACTGTTCCTTGCCAAATTATGATGGAAAACCAAGAGGAAACCTCGTAAAAACCACCTCAGCGATTGCTGGAGCCACATTATGTGACTCACTCATATACCTGAGCATCGACAAACGGACTCGATCCTGGGACAGCACATCGAAGTAGGCTTTAGACTTTAGTACATATTCCTATGAACCCTACTCTTGACGATGACAGACATCGGGCAAGAAACCAATGTGAATTAATACAGTTCTTTTTAATTCATGACTATGGCAGACACCATTGACAACAAACAAAGACAAGACCAGACAAATACAGGACAATCACAGGATGTAACACAAAGACATCACAGATTGGCTTCATGTTGCCCTGTATTTCTGAGAGCACAGAGGCATAAGGACAGCTCTGCTCAATAAACAAAACAAGACTTATGTATGCTTGGAGCATAACAACATTATCTTCAGACAACTACTGGAGCATGTAAGTTTTGCTCCAACATTGTGTATCTCAGAGAATGAGGTTATGGTCCATTCAATATTGCATTACATAAACATGCACAGAACTAATAGTCTGGTTTTAACACTGATTTTGTGCTGACATGAAAGTGAAAACCACTAATTTGTTCAAATGAAGGTATTTATTTAAAAATCTTACCTGAGCATCCATGTATCATAGTCAATATCAGTCATAGTGTTAGGGAACTCTAAGTCTTCTGGTTTTATCAACGTCACACCTGACAAATAGTTAATTAACTTTTTAATATCAAACCTGAATAAACAGGTACATGTAATCAACATTTTAAACGTCACAACTGAATGCAAAGAGTTAACCAACATATCAATATCACAGCTGACGAACAGTTCATAAACATAACCAATGTCCCACAATACACATGTGGGACAAACAATTAATCTAGATTATCAACTTCACACCTGTCAAACAGTTAATCAAGATTATCAATATCACACCTGTTAAACAGGTAATCAATATTATTAATGTCACACCTGTCAAGCAGTTAATTATCATTAGCAATGTCACACCTGTCAAGCAGTTAATCAAGATTATCAATGTCACATGTGTCAAACAGTTAATCATCATTATCAATGTCACACCTGTCAAACCGTTAATCATCATTATCAATGTCACACCTGTCAAACCGTTAATCATCATTATCAATGTCACGCCTGTCAAACAGGTAATCATCATTATCAATGTCACGTCTGTCAAACAGGTAATCGTCATTATCAATGTCACACCTGTCAAACAGATCATCAATATCAATGTCACACCTGTGAAACAGTTAATCGTCATTATCAAAGTCACGTTAAGTTTGGACAGCATTGCTACTCATCAAACAAACTGCCCTTAGCCAGAGGGCTTCTGGTGATTAAGAGCCAATGAACAATTTTTTCGGTGATAATCTGTATACATTTGACATACCTGCTTCAATAGACCCTGACCATCTATCAACCATCTTCTCTACGGTCACCTCAAACAGCTCGTTATCTCTCAAGGGACGGGTTGTCATCACAATTGCGTCGTTAAATTCACCCCGGGCATTGGGGCGAGCCGCCGTCTTTCCTCCGTTAATGATAGAGGCGTTATGACCGTGGAGCATGTGGAAACGTAAATCCGACTCCAACAGGAGACTAGAATCAAGTTCAGGTGAGCTAAGTGTGTCTGAAAATAAAAACGATACGTTAAAATTTATTTCTTCACATATATTATGAAGGTTAATCTAATTCTTTCTCAGCCTTATCTTTATTAAATTGGGATTTGTTTGTTTGTTTGATAGGGGTTTAACATCATTCTCAAGGGTATTTCAAGACGGATTGTCCACTTCACACTGTTCCTTCCTTAATTGCGATAGAAAACCAAGAGGAAACCTCATAAAACCCACCCCCTTGGATTGCCCCTAGCTCTAAGAGCACCAGGGCAACTTCTCTGGAGCATCAGCAGCAGTCCAATTTTTTACCATACATGTATGGTGTTTTTTTGTGTATTTAACATAATTGATGTGTACAAAATACTCCAGAATACACCTGGTAGGAAGTTCTATAAAGTTGGTGCTTAATAACACTTATATCCATGTTTGAACCATAGCACCTTTAGGTTGGTTGGTTTGTTTAATTGGGGTTTAACTTTGTACTTAAGGGTATTTCACTTATATGACGACAGATTGTCCACATCACACTGTTCCTTGCTCTATTATGCTGAAAACCGGAAGAAAACCTCACAAAAACCACCCCCGTCGTTGCCGGAGCCACATCTTGTGACTCACTCATATACCTGAGGGTCGACAGCAGACTCAATCCTGTGAATGGCACATCAAAGTAGGCTTAAGTAAGCGCATTCGCTAACCAACGGCCATGGGTCACGCACCTTTAAGAAAAGTTTCAACATGTACCTGAGGTGTCAATGATGGTGGCCTGTACCGCCTGGCCATAGAGGTCTATCACACCGTACACACTGGGGGG
>JAVFBX010021314.1:0-18189 GCA_034783855.1 Mopalia kennerleyi | reverse complement strand
AAGAACGCAAGTTTGTTTACGTTAGAATCATATTACTGCGCAGAGGGAAACCCCAGTGACGAGCTGGCCGAGCACGTAAATTTGTTCTATAGAATTACAAACCCCAGAAAGACATTCGAGAAAATAAAGTTCAATTCCAAACACCAAGCAGCGGCTTTATTTTGTGTAAGCATAATATATATTGGTTCTAATCAAAGAAACAATACATAATTGGAACAAATTGTCCGGTTGCCAAGTCTTGATCTGTTACGCAAGGTCGCAGGATTTGCCCTGTCACGTTAGGGGGCGCTGTCATATAGGATGTAAACATTGAAAGCAGTCCCTTTTCAGACCGTACGTATATGAACCATCTGATACGGATAAATATACGATGTCTCTGTATCTGTGTGGTGAGACTCAAATGTATATGATAAATGTTAATATATGTGTACCAATAAATGAGCTATGTGTACGATTGCTGTCAAACCCCGAGTCCCGAGGCGTATTCATTTATGCAAATTGTAATTTATTTTGTGATATATTGTTGAAGTATAGAACGTGACCTAAAATGAAACGGATTTAATTTTGTCCCCATTGATTTTATCAACTTCATCAATAGAAATGACACATTATTGATGTCACGTATATAACAGCCGGCTATTGAAGTCGTTAACACCTGTTGACGTCTGATACATGGATATGTCTTTGATTTTATATTACTATCACACTTCGATGATCATCGTCAATTTGCTTGGGGATTATAAGAAACTGAAGCACAAAGGCAGATATCGAAAACTTCGCCCCTCATTCGTTACTTGTAAAACTTTCGATCGATCTGTTTGCCCTGTGAATTAAACTGACAGCATGTACTGTGTCCTTAGTTGGCGTGTTCCATTCGGCGGCTGTGTATCCGCTCTTCATTTTAATTAAATTCAAGTTAATTATGTATTAAGTGTTTAATAAGTTTGTATGCAGCGAACATTCAATTCAGGGTAAAACTGCCATGGTAAACTAAAAAAAAATCGCAGACTTTAACCTCGCTAAGAGGCAATCGCCCTGTGTATTTTGTACTAGCAACTATAAAATATTTGCCGTGTCACTCGTATTCCCATCACAGGTCACACGAACTCGTTTCCGTTTCCCTACCAATAACATATTAGAGTGAACGTTGATTTCAACTCGATACTCCATTTCTTCTACTGTCGACATTGGTTTTGTAGGTAGGTAGGTTTTAGATTTTGATGGGGCATGCAAGCGGCATTGGTTTTGAGCTGTATGATAGATTCATTAGTAACATACATACATTGTCTTAAATTACCGCCGTATTGTGTATTAAGCAACATTAAAACATAGATCGTTATCAAGAAAACGATTATAGGTTACAAAATCAAAATATCTCAGTTCGATTGGCCCGAAAATTAATCAATACTAAGGATAACCACGAAAAAGCACGTTTTCGACAGCTGCTGAGTGATCTACTGTAGCATTTGTTCAGGTCTGGTGAATACATATAAGAGCATGCGATTTGTTATGCCGTGTTGACAATAATTGATAAAATAAGGCAACAGCTAACAAAGTCGTAAGATGTACAGTGCAAAAATGCACTAAAATGATCGAACCAAATCAATGTAATAAGCTTTTACTTTATAAACTTAATACTACCGACGAATTGCCTTGCATTTGAATGTTGTGCCATTAAGAATTTTAGGTATTTTCTTAATATTTGTTTTCATTAAATTTACGTCATTTCAGCAGTATCTGCAAATATTGGAAACTTGTAGATGTAGAATTTTGAACAACAAATAAGTGGATGAGTTGCTCCAAAAACTATCCTGCACATATATTGTTTAGACAATATTGCAGACGTTTCGTAATTAATGTCATATCATACATAGCATATTCCCATGTGGTTTTGTATAGAGAGTAGACCTATATACAACTGTGGCGACATTTAAGCATGGACTGGAGGGACGTTCGGGTCGATTCAATAACAGAAATAGGCGTTATATCCAAACTTCTAGTACAAGTTCGACATCACATACACACGAAATCTGGAAATAAATCCACGCCGCTAAATGCACACGAATTTGGTTTGCTTGTTTGATTAGGGCCTAACGCTGTAATGCAAATCTGTTCGGGAAAGGGTCTTTGTTTCATTGAAAACGGTCAGGCAGAAAACAACACACACAAAAATCTCTGTCAATTGAATATCTAACTCATTCGTAACACAACAATAATATAATTTATATTTCCAGGGTTTACTTCTGTGGATATGCTTGTCAACAGTTATTACAAATACACCATAACTATAACTTGACATAAATTAACAAGAAAACTTGACGTGAAAAAAGGACATCATTAGGCGCCACATTTGGTGTAAAATTGTGATGTGTTAATAGATCTATGAACAAGAATTATCAGTAAGAGTGGTTTTAAACGCATGAAAGCAGAAACAGCCCATATAAAGCATCTTCCAGGTCATGAATTTGCGAATACTCATGAATGTTAGACACCCATCACACATAAAATAAAATAAAAACAGTTTGTCTGTGGTGCGCGGTACTTCCTATTCAATGACATTGGGAATTGATTAAATAAGACTTATACTGGACATGGCGTCTCTGATCGATGTCATAGATCATAAATGGACCCATTTGAATAGTGATATGATGTCAGAGTTTTGCCTGTTCAGCTGTCGCCCGTTCCTATGTTTGTCATTTTAATCACAAGGTAGAAAAACACACCTTTCAAACAGCATTTGGTCCTTTGTAGTGTTGTTGATGATATTTTGTTTGCTGCAGTTTCCTGGTAAAACGGTAACCATCAAAATTATACATAGACTACCATATTAGCCATTGGTCCGTTCTACCTTATGTAACATCTGCCATCGATTGACGTTCATTATTTGTACCAGCTTAACCTGTCAACCGGATTCACACATTTTTTCCTGGTTGACACTGGAGATGGTTGAGATGTTTCACCATCAAACAGGAAACACACAAATACTATTTAGAACGATTCAGAGTGTTTCATCAGGCGTTCACTATCCTTACGCATGAGTTCAACTTACACGATCTTCAATGCGCACACTTTTGTCATAATGTCACTCACGGTATACCTTTAATAAAGCACTGCTACTCTCCTCGTTCAGACCTTTAGTGTACTGACACTGACTGATCATCGTTGTTGGTGTATTTTCTGTACCAGACCTAGTAAGCTGGTGAGCCCAACATCGACAAAAGTAAACACGAAAATATTTCCTGAACTGCTCGCTTTGAAGATATAAAGCCATTGGATTCATGCAGGAGTTTATAAAGGCAAGGCAAAATCCCAGAATTTTGATAACGTACCAGGCGAAATTAAAGTCGAACAAATCAAAATGATGTCCTATTAGGAACACATGCCTGGGCAACCAGCATATTATAAATACCACAACAAAAGATAGGACCATTTTGGCTACCTGCGTTCGGCCTGCTTTTGTTTTAGACGAGCCATGTCTTTTCGATGCCACCTCAACTAGCACGTGAGAGTTACTAGATACCAACGTCTTAGCCATTAAGCAATAACATATAGCAATAATAAAAACGGGAATTGTGAACAACACGATAAAACGATACATGGCATGAAATTGTCTATACCACAGTCCCCATTCGGGTTTATACGGAGTACAGAAGCTGACACACAACTGTGTATTAAGCAGTACGTTTGAACTTATTCCCTCCGGTATTGCAAGAAATAAACTTATAATCCAAACGGCAGACGCTCGGAAAACAGTTTTCTTCATTGACGTTGCTGATCGCTTCCTCATGGGGTGTGATATAGCCATGTAACGGTCAATACTGAGCAAAGTTAAAGTAAACACTGAAACACCAAGGGACAGAGTTTCTACGAAGTAATTTACCTTACACAAGGCTTCTCCAAATATCCAATAAGGGAAGGTGAACACAAAAGCTGAGAATGGTACGGCGCAAAGTACCACGAGTAAATCCCCAAGCGCCAACGATAGCAGGTATACGTTTGGAATCGTTCTCATCTGTTTGCTCTTCAATACGATTAGTATAACAGATCCATTTCCAATAACACCGAAAATGAGAATTAATCCAAACACAATCGGAACCACAATTTTGGCAGTCTGGTCCACAAGGATGTTCTCTGCGTGTCCGGCGCCTAATGCACTACAGTTGGTGGCATTTAGATGATTGTTTTCCTCTTCCGCCATCGTCATGCAAATTACCAAAGTCAGAAAACTAAATATCACACCCGCTTTCATCCTGATGAATTGCGCACAGTCTCTACTAAATTAAGAGTCATTCTTGTTGACAACATGCTAGTATTCGTTGCCTGCAGTTGTGTCTCTCTTTGGATAATTCCTTAGGCGAAGTTTAGAAGTTGTACGGTGATGTTCTCACTCTGTAGCCTCGCTGCTCTGCCATCGCCTGAGTGCCGAGTGTAACTGGAGGGCCGACGATCTTCGTGTCAGATTTATACCGTGCAAGAGTAAGGCAACCAGCCGGGATCGATTACTGCGTTATATACACCCTGAACGCGACCAACAACGCAGACTACTGCTCGTAAGATAGATGCACCGGATTTTACGCGCACGAACTGTCAAAGTAACAAGCTCTTTCGTTAGATAGAAATGCTAAAATCATTGCAATTCAGAAGCATTAATACACAGTCGAGCGAAGAATAAATGACGGTAATTCAATTACACTACATTGTATCAAAGCTACCTTTAAATACATAATATGCGACACGCTCAACTGAACCTGTATGCCTGGCTTTTACTGGCATAGATATTTTACAATAGTAATAGAAACTATTTTGCTAAATCTCGCTTCAGCAGTTCTTTCATCTGAACCCCATGCAAATACGCTCGGATTAACTTATTAATTCATTTTTGTAGACTACCAGTTTTACAAAGTATGCTATCAACATATATGGACTAAGTCTTACCTGAGTTATAATGAAATATACTATTTGAATGGTACTTATTTTCACTAGATTTATACATTTTGGTTAAACGTGAACACTATTTTTTTAAATTATTTAAACTTAAATATGTAAATTGTAGTGGTTTGTGTTATTAGTATAGTGACAAATTATAAAGATGAATTTATTACTAATTTATGATTTTTATTTTCCAAGTACCGGCAACCTCATCATATATATTCATATTCAGACGCATGAAGCCAGATTACTATGGATGCAGCTGTTCAACTTATATTATAATAGCATATACTGAAGTACACTCTCATACATAATTACTATCGGGAATAAAGTGTTGCTTATATGCGTCTTTAACTTTCCTTGACGCTCTTCGTCTTCGCTAATAGTTTTTAGAACGTGATGTTTCTTATCCCCAGGGAATATATATACATGTAGTCCTATACTATACATCATTTGTGTTTAATAATTATAATACTGTTTTCAACAAGTAGAGATGTTCGTATATTTGTATAATATATATATTGGTTGAAATGTTGGGTCTGTAGTCCAAAGGTTCCGGGTTAGAATCCCGTTAGAAGCAATCAAGTTTTCTGACGCCATTGATTCAAAATATATATTGGATTAGAACTTTTCAAACGCTGTACCCACTAGATTTCAATTAATAACCAGGTCACGGGTCTAAAAAAATGTCAAAATGAGCACCCGTTTTGCTTGTATCATTTTACAGGAATTTCACCATTTGTACCTAAAATGTATACTCCATTCGCACGAAGACTCATTATAGTTTACAACAGAAACAAATATCTAAATATTAACATATTGATTAATGCGAAACTTGCCTCTGAATCCGATATAATTTAACTCTCATTCTCTTTATTAACCGATATATTCCTTGAAATACCAGTTTGCATGTTGATGTATTGTTAACCCATACCGAATATCGCGTTAGCTACATATTTATCACACATATATTTATCACCTTATATACTATAGTACCGTGTAAATGGTCATTATCTTCTATCTTGATGTATGCAGGTTAACCGTAATAAATCGAGATTTAGAAACCGTAAGAGAGGTTGATTCTGGGAGTGTATCTAAAACGTGAGATGATTCATTGATTTTTATTAATCGATATCACTTTGTAATTAATTTTGAAAGATATTTATATACATATATATTATCAACGCATTGAAGGAAAAATGATAAGGCCTCGACCGGGATTGACTAAACGAGAAATGGCTGGCATGGTTTGTGAGGTACAGAGAGTGGCTCTATAAGAGTCTTGGGTCCAGTTGCTCAGAAACAAGATAAGTCGCATAAAACAGATTAAGTCACTAATTTTGGATAACAGCTAACCCTTCAACATGGATTGACGTCATCTATTCTAGTATTCAATCTAATAGTGCTGTAAACAACTGGTCCATAAAATATACACGTTTTATTACCTTGAACGGGTTAGTAAATTATAGCATAGCTGTGTTTTTGGTCCTTTTGTGTCATTTTTAAACAGTTTATATCGCTTGACTAGCTGCGGTGAATAGACTGTTATATATGGTAGGTTATATTTACGTGTAATTCCATGAATGTTAGTTAAAATGTAAATTTGTCGTGATACTACAAATATGCTTATTTATTTATATAAACTTTTATACCATACATTTTCTAACTGCTTTACATATTGTTCCGTGTTAATAAATAGAGGATATCAAATTCATGACAGTTGAACACTTCCAAACAAACTTGAGATCCGGGCCACGAATTTGAGATTCTATATATTGCATAAATGCTTTGTTTTCTAGTAATTTAAATCAGAAATCAGTATATATATATATTTTTTCGCTTCGAGAGAAACGATTAATGTATGGTGTTTTGATATAATTTATTAATTATATTGTCTATTATAGTATATAATAATCAGTCTAGTAAAGGAACGTGCTACATGTATATAGCTATTTTAGTATGTGTGATCAATGGGACGGTCCTATGTCGCGTGTCCACTGCGATGGTCAGGCGAAATTGTAATAAAAATTATTATTGGCAATTTTATTATTGGCATTCATGATTGGCCGATTCAACCAGCCATCCTTCTAAATGTGTGCCATATGCTGAAGTATATTCACAGTAACAGTGGTGAAGCAGTAGTATTGTCTCAATTTACTTGTAATTCACATTATGGGTGTGCTGGGTTTGGCCTTCAAGCAAACGAGACACCAGTCAGTACGGCATCGAATACCAAAGAATCCATTAATTTGAAAAATCATTATTCGAACACTTAAGATGTTTGTCATTTGCCCTATCAAAAATATGTTATGTACATGAGTTAAGAAAAAGTATGTGCGTTAATTTTTAAAGGTTATAAGGAAAGTCATGTATGTTTTTTTTCGTACTGGAACAGTGGGTTATTTATCCCATACAATGCCAATGTATATCAAATCATTCGGACGAACAAAATGATGTGTTTTAGGTGTCTGGCGCACCAAAATAAGCCATCTACATGGAAGCCAAGTGGGTCTACACTTAAAAATGAGATTTAGCATTCATTTGTTAATTGTAATGTGTATATTTTATTTAACAACATTCCTAGCATTGCTCGCTTCTGGCTAAGGGCAGTTTGTTAAGAGAGTATTAATGCTGCCTCTACTTACCCCAGGAGGAATATTGAATTTCCAACAATATTAACAAAAAAAACTTATTCAGGTTTCCTGGTGGTAATTATTGTTGGATTACAACCCTGTCATCTAAGTGTAATAACCTAAGCACGGCGTAAAACACAATTCAATTAATCAATCAACCAATCCTAATAATGCTTTAATAATATGTTAAATTCTTCCCTGTCAGTGACATTGTCAGAATCTAATCGTTCTCTGCAAATAACTGTTACGTCGAGGTAAAGAGTTTATAATCAAAATGTAAGCCAGTTGTTCTGAACGTAAACTCGGACAATCGAGGCGATGTCGTACCTGTCAGGAGAAATAGCGAATATACTAGTATACACGATTTGCGTTTCAAACGATTTACACCTGGTCACCTGTCCGTTATATAGAATGTATTTAGGTTTCCGAGGTTTTAGTTCCCACGAAGTGCATGGTGTACCCATCGACTATATATTTCTATGTGAATCGCGCTGCTCTCCCTAGAGGTCAAAAGGGCGATAACGTAAGGCCGAATGATTGTCTTTATAAATAAATCTGGCATCATTCGATGTTGTTATGAAAGTGTGCAGCAGATTATCATCAGAAGTATTGTGCGATTTTATTTACATCAAGGGATAATCTTTTTCGATAAAAATAAAGCTGTTATAAAGTGAAATGGAGAACTGTTCTAATTCGATCCTGTCACAGTATTTTAGACAATAAATAAAACATTGTTGACACTTAATGGTGTGACTTAAATTCGTATCAATCGTACGAACTTGATAAACGAACGTGGAATTGACGATGTCCTAATAAACCAGATGAGCGAGGCATCGGAGGGATGTACATGTTAAGGAGAGCGATACGTGTTATTGTTGGAAACTCTGGCAATATATAGTGAGATGGTTTGTCTGTTTGTTTGGTTGGGGTTTAATGTCGTACTCTATGGTATTTCACTTATATGACGACGGATTATCCACTTCACACTGTTCCTTGCTCAATTTCAGTGGACAACCGCAGGAAACGTCGTTAAAACCACCTCCGCAATTTTTTGAACCACATCGTGAGATTCACTCACAAACTTGAGGATCGACAAACGGACTCGATCATGAGGACGGTAAATCTAAATAGAATTAGTAAGCGCACACGCCAACACTAAGCCACGGCCGACAAAAGTTATAATGAATGCAATTCCTTGGAGTACATGATTACAAATTTAATTTAAGATATTTATATTTGCTTATAGATGTATTGTATCAGGTTATATTTCATTTCTGCACTGTGAATTCATTACATTCTTTGTCGCCTTTGGATATTTCCATGAAAGACAAATTAATAAAGTATCGTAAGTGCCAGTAGGTGTGAGGATTATCCATCTTCTAGAGTCAAGCTTTACATCGGGTTGTATTAATCTTGGCACATTACGCGCATTTATCTTATTAAATGGTCCAATTACGAACACATAATATGTATGTGTTTGATAGCGTCTCTGACTGTACATGGACGTGCCATGAGTGGTCTGTTCCACGAATAAAAATGGATCATAAAATATAGTTCATGGCATAGGAATACAGCCTTATATCGCGTGGAGTTACTTCATGTTTATTTATGTAGATGCACCATGTGTTGTGATGGGAATTTCTCGAATGTTTATATTTATTATATAGGGGCATACGCATTGTCATCCCAACACCTGAACAGTAAATAAATACAGTTGACGAGTTAAATAAGCAGTGCATTATTTTATGTCGGTTCACAGTTAGACCTACCATTTTTCATGGTTATCATACATTGTGACCAGCCGCTGATCGTTGGACTGTTTCCTGTTGTCACAAGTTAGATTGTGAAATACTTTAAAGTAACGTGTTTATTGGAAGTCAACAGAACAATATTTGTCAAATATATTATCATGGTGTGTAAAATCGTCCCATATAGGCCATGTCAGCCTTTCACGGATTGTTCACGAGTAGTCCTGATATAACTGAGAATTCATACAGCCTAATGGCAATTCTAAGCTATGGCGGTCCTTTCATTTAGAGCTTACCCGTGAGCTTAATTGCAGCTCCTGTGTCCTTAAAATCAAATATATTTCCAAAATACAACCGTCACAATAACCAGAAGCGTATACGTATTCGTTTGCATCGTCTTTTATGGTAATCCAAACAAATTTTGTCAAGAAATCGGGATACAAACACATTAGTGTAGCAAAATCTACCAAACAGCAGACATCTGTCACCTCCTCAATTTGAAAGTAGACTCGCCCAAGAGTGATGATGAAACTTCCGGGCCAGTCTACTTTCAAATTGAGAACGTGACAATGTCCTGCTGATTTGGTAGATTTTGCCACACTTTAATGTTTTTATCCGGGTTTCTTGGCAAAATTTGTTCGGATTACGATAATAAACGATGCATACGAAAGCGTATACGCTATTAATTACTGAGGTGCTTGAATTTTGGAAAGATGTCGGATTTCAAGGGCACAGGAGCTGCACAAGGACTCACGGGTAAGCTTTAAATGATAGGACAGTCATAACTGAGAATTGCCGTTAGGCTATATGCATATGAATTCTCAGTCATACTACTCACGAGTAACCTTTGTAGTGCAACAACCACTGCATATAAGAGTTGCTCAAGACACGGCCTTACAGTCATCATAATGATGCGGCGTATTGGTCTAAACATAATCCCAATCAAACTAGGGTAGATTGTTCTGTCTACTTTGATACTTTGATACCTTTATATGCCAAAAAAAGGTGATGTCCGGACGCCAGTTGCTTGTTAGTACCATAATCGACTACTCGTATACATGTTCTGTACTGATATCCATCCAAACATATCTAAATGGTAGCGCTTCTATATTCTTTGCAGTGATGATATTATTAAAACTAAAAGACAAACAAAGCGACCGATTTGTCACTGACACTTTAACATATTCCTTACTTCGAATAATTTTATAATTTATTTAATTCATTCAACATTTTCATGCAGGAGATTATATATGATTTTGCGAATAATCAGAAACAACTGCACTCTTATCGACGTACCAGACTTGAACTCCTTGGTGAAAATTAAGGTACTTCGCTTATAGAGACCTGACCACTGATCGAATTCCCGCTGCAAGACTCCTGATATGAACGACAACAATGTTATTACCTTGTGATGTGACAAAGAGCCGTATCCCAAACACCAGCATGAAAGCTTATTACGGTGAGCCTCTTGTTCGGGTAGTTTCATGTCGTCTCTATGAAACCGAACAATCGCGGAAACCTCGAGGGGATGGAAACTTTGAGTGAGGTGAGACGTAGTCTTGTGAGGTACATTAACACTAGCGAGAGCAAATGGAAATCCTTGGTGTACATCATTGTTGGGAAGAAAATTCAATCTGAAGTTAAGATCCTCGCTGATGAATACATTGTATCAGGTTAGACGCTATTCTTACTTTGCAAATTGAATTACGATCTTTCCCGTGTTTTGTTAGTTCGATGAAAGACAAACTATGAGGTCGCGTGTCAACGGATTTGAGGCATCTCACCTGCGTATTGTAGACATATTGGGAATGTATACTATACATCAAATCTATCTTGTTTCTATAAATGATATTTTACGCCACACTTTTATTTAGATGCCTTAAACTGATCTTATAGATCTAGAGTAGCAGACAATAACATAATGAAAATACATACGTACTATTCAATTTAAAAAAACCAAGCCAGTCTATTTTGACGGGGTATAAAGTAATTAAAATTGATTAGGGCAAAATTGTTGGCGATACAAACCAAACAAGCGAGGGTCCAGACACCAAATGTCTCGAAAGAGAGAAAGTACGAAGAAACGATCTGGGTTAAATGGGGCAATACATGTTAGGATCAGAAGTGGTAAAATGCTTTTCTACAATTTATGTACAGTGTCATTTTACGACTGCACCAGCTAATGTTTATCACAGCATATTTACGTTGATCACTTCACATTTGTAATTGATCAGTGTACATCTATACCTTGAAGTTATACCATGCTTTTCGAAGAATTAAAAAGGTGTGTATCTGTTTGGCATGTACTCTGTTCTTAGACAACGTGCATGTAGTCAGATATTATTATTTGCGGTTTTCTACAAACTGGCTACGTGGGCCGTCTCCTGTCAGTCTATTTCCCCCGATGCAATTATCGAATGACAAGGAAGTGCTCTTAAAGGGGCATTAAGAATTGATCAAATCCCAGCTACCAACATAGCACGGCTACGAAAGGAAGCAGTGTTATCACTTTGTGATGCGGTTAAGTATAGCACCAGTCTAGAAAGCCTATTAGCGTTTACAAGACTGACCTAATGGAAACAGACAACTCCGGCAAGTTCCAAAGGAATACGTAAGGGGTTTGAATACACAGCCGATTGAGACAAACATACGATCGTTCAGGGCAACCCATACAAAGACACATGAAGGAATTTTGTTAATAAAAAACAGCTAATCGGCTTGTGAAGTGGGTTTTTTTTAAGAAAGCCATTCTCGCGTTGTTGTAGTTTTGCGAAAAACACCTTGTTTGTTTCTTTACGCGAGTATAGGTCTATACTACTCACTCCAATATGTAAATTAATAAGGATGCTATGAAATCTTGAAGCTGGCACTAATAGGCTACTACATTTATATAACTGCTTCTTACATATTTAGTATTGTGTATTGTTTATAAGTACATGTCTATGGCGATCCAAATTTTCTATTTGTTGTTTGATTGGGGTTTTATGCTTTTCTCACCTTTCTTTCACTCGCATGGTGATGTGGCAGACCGATGGACTGATGAAACCATCCTCGACGCTATATATATACAGCAAACAGAGACAAAAGAGACCAATCATGCATGGGATTCAAATTACAGAGACACGGTTCAGAGTATCGCTGTCCACCCAACCGGCCGCGCACTATCTTTCGAACTTTATTGACCAACGGACTAATTATATATATTTTACCACGGAGTAGATTGTGTATCAATGCTGTTCTGGTTCGTGGCAATGAACTCCTGCGTATAGTCTGCAGTTATCCGTCTTGTCACACTTGATTAACCTTAATAGAGACGTTAACACGTGGTTCTACGAATACTTTTATATTGGAATAAATACTGTGTGTTAAATGACCTAACAATATTAACAAAATCACCGCATTTTCCTTTAAAAAAACGGCCATTGAGTGATTATCTGAATGTTGCACTGAAATGTGTTTATATATATTTTATTTAGTTGTTTACAATTAAATATTCTGGAGAAATAAATGGAATGGAATTTTGCCACGTCGAGCAGTGCACAGTATAGCTCTGCTTCAAATGTCTACAAGGCCCATGATACTTTCGCATTCATCGTCGGTAATTGGGTTTCTTGTAACAGTACAGAATAAGCCACAGTGCCTGCCAAGCACAGCATATGCCAACAATCCTTAAACGTTTGAAAGTGGATTCATCGCATGAAACCGTTGAAAAGCCGGGTAACGGATATGTTCATTTAGATGGTAACCAGTTTTATGATACTATAGATATAATGAATACAGTAAATGATAAGTGGTACGAGCTTGGTGCAAGTTTTCATTTAACTGCTAGTTAATTAGACAAGACGTCAAAATAAATAATGTAAATACCACTAGAAATATTAAACTTCAACGTGAAGTCGAATGTTTCTATACAGTAAATTGCCGTATGTTCCAATACTTTAAAATTCCACCAAAGAATTAGGAGGTCAATTGCCTTAAACATGTAAGCTAATAAGGTATATACTGAATTTGTTGTAGATATCAGACTTTATTGGTTTATAATGTTTTATAGTACTTTGGAAAAGCTTATGTAAGTAATGTATATAATACATACAGCGACTCCTTAATGTATTATTCTTATTCTCTCATCCATCCAGAGAGGAGCATATTTAATAATGAAAATATTGTTTTAAATTGTTGTTATTCCAACGAAGGTGTAATCCCTTTCTATATAGTGTTAATACGCTTAAATGTTCTTAATACTGAACCATTGCTGCCTTAAATTTGTGATATAAACAAAAATTATAATGATTATCGTAATTATACACATAAGTTCTTGCATGTTCTGCATGATACCATGCTAATGTAATTTGCTTTATTATTCCCCCTCTATCTTTCTGAGTTTAAACCCAAGGAGGTAGACATTTTATTAAATCCTACATCTTCAGTGTGTGTGTGTATATACATCCATGTACCTCAATTGTATTGCCTGCAATACCGTTTATTAAGGAGAAAATATTGTCATATATATTGCTTTAAAATACAGCTTTGACATGTACCATCATTATTAATATGTTGAATATTTCCTCTGATACCTGTATCACACTGTGAGGCTAAGATTCTCTGAGACGCATCGTGGCAAGATCATTATCAACAGCCATGTCTTAATCATCTTATTAGAGTATGACATATCCAAGCAACTATGCGGACTTTTATTAAGTACGCGATGCTATCCACTGACGCATAAGTTATTTTCCTATCTCTGTCTAGTTATACCGATTTGTATCTGTCTAAGTGGATAACAAGGGTGGAGTAGCAATTATCAGACTAAATGAACTAAGATATGTAGCTTTGCAAAACTATACGGTTCGTGCAAACGATCTCCATACGCAGAATAAAGTAATATGGATTCAGCCGTATATGGGTATAAAGGGTAAATTATTTAGAATGCTGCGACGGTCATGCACCGTGACATCGTTTGTATATTCGTTTCCGTTTTCTCTTAAGGCAAAAGGATAATACGTGCTTTAAGGATCAACATGAATAGTATATTTAGCAAGTATCATTGTTGTACGAAACTGCTGTGTCTCATATAATAATGGCAATAGAAAATGCTCGCCTTTTTTTCTTTATTTCTTAAAAAAAAATATATATTTTTTTAATTTTATCTCTTATTCTTTGTAGCTGTCTGTATCCTGTATTCTTTGAATTGAGTTGTCCATACCTACAAATATACATTGTGTAAGACATGTCATGCGTAAACAACCTCTTAGTGGTGACAGAATTCAATCTAATATTGGATGTGTCGCGTGACTGTGTCTCTTAATGATGTGTCGTCTGTAATATGGGGTAAATTCATTTTCTTTAAGAGAGACGGAGAAAACATAAAAACACTGTGTGCGATAGATGTGTCCTACAAACTAACCCATAGTACCAGAAAGAACAGGCGCTATAAGTAGGAAATATTATGAGTCTGCTGGATTCAAAATGGGACGGATGATTGATACAGCAGCAATCGAAATAACACAATGCTTGCCCAAATTAGTCAATTCTAAGTGATCTTTGGACCACATTTTCAGAACACACACATTTTAAAGAAGAAACAAAAGCATATATTTACTGGCTAAACAAATGTAACCCACTAAATAGTCTTGCTTAATTCATGCACTAGAAATTTAATAAAGCTTAGTTAATATTTTTGTCATTTGTTGATTCATTAACTTTATATTGCACCGATCTTCACGGAGTTCTGTCTTTCACAAACTAACTTGTTTGTATTACCTTAAGTTTGACTACAGATTAAATCAAACTACCTGTATAACAACGGACTTTTTCTGAACATGCTAGCATAATAATATCTCAGTTAGAGGTCAGTATGAAATGCAAACGCGTGTAAGGGATATTCACGTCGGCCTACACATTAAGAATATATTTTATTTGGGGTTATGAAATGTGGTATGTGTTAATACAGAAATTCTTTAACACACGTTAACATTTACATTGGTATGGTTTATATATATATATATATGTATATAAGTGAGTACACATGTTTGAATACCACAAAATTTGTTCTTGTAAATGGTGAAAATCATAAGTCACGCAGGTCGAATGCGATTCCTATTTACACGCTCAAGCAAGCAGTACCGATGAGTTCTTTAATTGAATTCGTGGTTTGCTTTGGGTTTCACGCCGTATATAAGGTTATTCCATTCATATGACGGCTCGTCGGATCTTAGGGTTGATGGTTTGAGAAGTTTACATTAAGAAGATTTTTTTATTAGTTTTAAATTACGAACCGCTTTGTTAAATGCCAACGTTCATATATATTTTCAAATCTAAGTTGCGTGACTTTTTCTCAGTAGAGCACTTAAAATGTTATCCGCCATTTTCTCAAATATACCGATGACGCATATAACTATAACACCATGAAGATTGGTCTAAAAGGTTGGTCAATATGGTGCACAGAGTAACAACAAAATATTCGTTTAACTCTAGCACAATTATATATTTCAGAGTAAATAAATCCTGCTTTGTCACCTTTATATAAAACAAATGCACATTTGTTTATGAATATCTAGGTAATTGCAGATATTAGAGGATGGCTTACAGTGCACGATGTAACGCTAAAAATCCAGCACGAAAACAAGCGCTGAACATTTGATCGTTAATAACATTGCGTTTTCTTAAGTCGATGTACGAAGCAGATCTGATATTTGTTAATATTTGATGTTATATAAATCTGACTATAACACCAAGCTAGTGGCATATCTACACAAGCTTTATGGCTTGATTTCGTGTCTTCCGTGGGTCAGGTCAACGAAGGGACCCGTCAAGTGGCAGAAAGCTTTGGTGAAGTGTTTAACTTATTCATATAGGCTTATACAATAAATTTGCCGTCGAAATATGGGCCTATCCGTCATGTAAGATATACGTGACTTTTTTTGTTCCGGGTTAGGGTTAATATTAAACCTAACCCTAAAACTTACCCTTATACTAACTGGAAAGCCCAACACACACCTAACCCTAAAATAAACCTAACCCTAAACTGAAACTAACGTCATATCTTACCTGGCGGACCGACCGAAATATGATTGAATTTAACACCTGGTCATCAGCTATATTAGACAAGCCTGTGGGCAATGTGTGTGAAAGCAACTCAATGAAAGTTGTGTATTTGCCAACAATGGACTTAAATATCGTAACCATTGTATCCAGGGTGTTTGTGTATGTTTGATTGGGATTAAACACAGTACTTTATGTTATATTGCTCACGTGACGGTGTGCCAGCGCAATGGGTGAGGAAAACCACCCTTGCTAACATTGGCAATGAACAAAGACAAGAGAAAGGAAAAACAGGACAAAGCCAAGATGCAATACGAATAAAGCATCAATATTAAAACGTTGGAACATTTGGAATCCGTTACACCGCCCAGCGCTATAAGTCTCCACTCTTGAACACAAGCAACCATTTTTTTTAAGCCAATCAGCTACATGGTTCTGACTTGTAATACTGCTGATGACATAAAATAAGTTTTTATTGGTCAATATGATAAAAACGTTATGTGTGCAGACCATTTATCCATAATTATTTCGAGGGGGAGTAGAGGTATTTGTCCAGGTGAATAAACAAGCGATTTGGTTTACCCAATATGCGTCGTCATGTTAGGCCATGGCGGCCCTTAATTAACAAATGATAACCAAATACGTCTCAAACTGGAGCTAAAGTGAGTAAAGATCGAATATCCCCGATGATATACCAGGAAAAAATCAAAACACAATGCAAATTGTTTGAGAGTCATACGTGGGTTGTATTAAATGAAGTAAACACGAACTCCTGAGCTACTCCACGTAATCATTAGCTCTGGAGTTCGAGTTTTTATACAATGTCAATTATTATCCAAGATTTAATCACCCATCACGAGTAGGCTTACAGTATCTTTCTATAAAAAAAAACAATTACACTGACATAGATAATCAAAACTAATGAGTCATCTCAAGTTCTTAACAAACCCCCTAGACATGTTTCTCAATAGATCGCAATCTGTAATTGTTATGGATATCATGCAGACATCCAGAACAACAGTATATGATCATGTACCTGGAATAGAACATGTATGAGTAATATGTTGAAAATATTCGGCTTGTGTTTAAGTAACTCTATTGTCAACATGGTTGTATTGTCGTGCATACGACGAGGGAGGGTTGATATGAAGTGTCCTGTTGGGGTCGCGCTCTCGGGACTTTAACATACAACCGATATGTTTGTGATGCCGTATTGCGTACAGTGATTGTCCTGCTTTCGCTTTTTCCATCTAATAAGAATGAGATTTATGAGACAAAGGAAATGTTTGCCTTAACCAGTAGGTCATCTAGACAGTTTCAAGAGTACTTATTAAATAAGCTTGTCATTCTAGGTCCAATTCGGAGGGAAGGATTTGTGTTTTTTTCAATCGTCGTGACTGCAAAATGATCTTGGTCAGGATTAGGAAGAGATAAATGTTCAGCGCCTGTACACTGAATTCATTACATACGTGTATCAAGTCATGTTAAAAGTGGTCCTCAAAATATGCTTCAAAATCCAAGGAATTCTACAGCTGATAGAACACTATATGAGGTTTGGTTTAAAAATACTAATTGTCGCTGGAAAACAAAACATGGCACATATTAATCTACGACCTGGAAAATAGCTGTATGTATATAAGTAATGCGCTGTAGAAAAATGAACAAGCTAAATACATCGGTTCAATACCTCATTGCTCCATTTCCAAATTCGGTTAAAAGTTATCGGACGTTTCTCGAGATAGACTTCTGAAACCAAATGGATCGAAAGAGAAACAGTTCATCCCGTACAGACTTCAGGCGAGTGTTGAAATATTATAGAGTAAGGTGACTACTCCAAA
>JAVFBX010021203.1:0-18189 GCA_034783855.1 Mopalia kennerleyi | reverse complement strand
ATCTGCAGGGGTATGTTATTTTTGCTCACTTCTGCTCTAATTTATATACATAGACTGTCGATTTCAAATGATTTTTTGGAAATTGAGAGATGGCTAAGCGTACGAACCCTGTGTAATATATTATAGGCCTACTGTTGATAAGTGATTAATTGTTATATTGAAGTTTTTATTTTTATTATCAGTATATCTGCAGGGGTATGTTATTTTTGCTCACTTCTGCTCTAATTTATATACATAGACTGTCGATTTCAAATGATTTTTTTCAACATAACTCCTCTTTAGGTGTGATTGTTTACCAGTGACGTCACTTCTGATATGACCATCGTAGACAGTGTTGCAACAAAGTTTCATTTCAGTCCAAATTGCCTCTTTGATGTTTTGCATCAGCAGTACATTTATTTACAATGTTTTCTGTGGATAAATGCAAAGAATTTCCCTTATATCTGGTACATACAGTAGAGATAATAGGCATGTAATCCCTAGCATGCAGAGCAGATATTATATTTACATGACATGTAGGGGAGATAACCTCATTGTTACCATGCTGGGGGTCAGTTTGACAATGCTGTTTTATTTAATCCGCTATTAGATGACATCACATCATGTTGAAGACCTGTCTGCAGCTACATGTATTATTATTCTGACATTAGTGACTTATCATCTTTATAGTTATTTTAACATGAGGGATATAAACAGGTGGGAGAACAACAATCCCTATAATTAGAAAAGTTGACTTGATCCCTGTGATGTAGAAGAGATAACATTGATATTGTTCTTGGAGATATCCTTGATACCCTATATCTTCTAGCAATTGAGACACTCTGATTTTGGGACAGTCTCATAAAACAGGTAAGACCCCCTGTGGTAAAGCATATTTCTCTGTCCCAACTGCTAGAAGTTATAGGGGTAGTAAATATTTGTAGAAGGTATCGTTGCTATTTATCATGTTTGCCAAACCTCTGATATTTATCACATGAGAGACATCCTTGATAGTTGTCTTGTAGGAAAGATAACATTGGATTTCTTATCCAGGTAATTGGGGCAATTATGTTGGGGAGATATCCTTCTAAATTTTCTTATTGGATAGATAAGCTTGGAATTGTTGAAATTTTGTTCATCTAGTGGTCCACCGGAACAACACCCAGATTTAACAGATAAACTTCTCAAGTCTTATAAACAAGCTCAAAAGGTGAGAAAAACTCAATTATTACTATATTAACATTTATTTATTTGGGTCCTGCCTTAGCAATAAGTGTATAGACAAAATTAAATGGCCTTAGTACTAGGTGGTCACTGGAGAGAAATTGTAAGTTTGCTTTCAGTTTGGCAAGAACATAAATGTGCCCATATTGCAAATCAATGATATTGCCTTGAATAAATTCAGTTGAATTCACATGTAAATAGTATGAAAATTTGATAATTTACTAATGTGGATACTGTAGCATTTGACCAGAATATTTTCACATCTGTTACAGAGTGCCACAGGTCTTCTCAGAGAGATAGCCATAATGGAGGCCAGTCAAGCGAAAACACAGAAAAATAATATTTTTTGTTTACATAGGTACGATGCTTGTATCCTCAGTCAGCTGTTACATTCAAATTAGTGCTGTGACTAGGAAGGGTGTGAGCCCCGTTATTCCACAGAGGTAACGGGGGTTACAAGGCTGGGGTGATTATTGTTTTACACAAGGAGACAAGTTATGATATCAGTTAACTTAAGTTGAGAATATTTAGCTGGGAATATTAAGCACCAAGTGGTTCTTTCAAGAATTCTTGCTAATATGTAGTAAGGGGCTCAGGGGTATGATGCTTGCAATGTATATGAGACGGCCACCCTATCCTGTACTGGCATTTAATTTGGTCTTTGTTGACAGTCAAAAGCAGTGTCCATCATGTGTCTGTTTGATTTGGGTTTTACGCATTACTTAGGGTTATTTCACTCATATGATGGCGTATCAGCCCAATGAATGAAGGAAACCACCCTTAATGTCCCTGGCAACAATCACAATACAATGAACATTGACATCACAAAAAAGATCGTTTTTTCTGGCCCATTAGATCTGAAATGACCAGGGCTACAGGAAACTCCCTCCCAACCAACGGCTTCTTTATTCACACTATCATCTTAATGAAGTTAAATGAAGTGTGGGCCTATTGTGTAAAACCTAAGCAAACAACCAAGCATTTTCATGAGATAAGGAGAAGAGCTGTTAAAACTGAGAGCAAAGGAATTCATAACAAAGGTGTGAACAAATTATGTTTTCAGGAAAGATGGTGACAATGAATTTATGAATATCATTTCAAATGAGCTTGCTGGTGAGGTGAGAATCTAATTATTGATGTAAACGTTTCATGTATTGACTTCAATAGTTTAGGCAGTACAAGTTGAAGTAGGCCTACATGGATATTTATGCTGTCAGTTTTATAAATAGCCCTCTGGTTAGGGGCAGTTTGTTTGAAGAGTAGTACATGTAATACTGTCTTAACTTTCCATCATTATGGAAACTCTCCACATCTTGGTTGTGCTAGTGTTAATTATTGTTAGAATCTACCGCCATCATTGAGGAGAAATACTCTTAAGCAAGGCGTAAAACACCAATCATTGTGGGAACAGTAATTTTCTTAAAGGGTGTTTATATCACATAATAGTATGTTTTTGTTAGTACACAATCATCATTAAGGCTAGATAACGGGGAACATCTATCATAAGTTAATATTATGATTTCAACAAGATATATTAGTGATTTACTGTATTTGTATTTTTGTTACATATATTCTGTAAAATTATTGCCAAATGTCCCGGGCTGTGATTTGGGATAAAAAGAATAACCCTTCCTTTCATGTTGATTATAGAAAATGACCCTATTCTTAACTGTTGGGGATGAAAAGGGATCTGGACTTTTCTTGTTAGCTGATCATGAAGATCGTCTTCTTAAAGTTAAAGATAGGTATGTGGAAACATTTTTAGTATATTTGTATCAAAAGTAATGAAAACTTGAGTAGTTACCAGTGAATAATAGACTGGTCTGTGGGGTACCATCAAGTAACATAATGATGTGAATTCATCCATGAACATCAAGTACATGAAGCTCCTAGTTTATATTCTGTTTATCGTGAAGCCGAACACCTCTGTTTAAATCTCTGCTGATGACATGCACATTTTCTTTCTTAACATTTATTCAAAGAGATATATTTATCAAAATCCCTGTGTATAATTAAACTTTGGAAATGAAACACTGTAGAGTAATTTCCAGAATTATATAAGATACTGCATATTTGGTTTTCTTTTTCAGAGTTGGAGAAATTTTGGAAGCAAAGGGTGTTTGTAAAAATGGCCGTTTCCAGGGAAAAGCAAAGAATCTGAAAAACAAGAGTGAAGTAGAACAATTGCTCAAAGAATTCAACACAAAATAGTTTTTCATATTAATTCATTTTATTGAAACATCAAATAGTGCTCTTAAAAGGATTTGTACAGTAATGACATTTAACTGGACGGAATGTTTTGGATCATACATGAGTAATATATATAAACACAGCATTTTGATATAAATGAAAAAAATTGTAATTTCCTGTCAACATATAAAGGACACCAAATGAACATCTATATTTATAGTTTTTTTTAACACTGTTTTTATGGTTTATGACAAAATACAAGTAGTATGATTTGATTATCTTAGAAAAAGGACATTTAGCATTAATCCTAGTGTAGGTCAAGCTGCGACTTGTTACCACAAGACACAGCTGTCCCAGTCACAATACGCACACTGTGTAGATCAAATTTCTTCTCAAAGACTGGGAGTAAAAAATTGAATTGAAAATCGCTAATATGGCAGACATGTAGCTCTGTTAGATCAGTGACGTGGAGCCAGGACTTCTGCTAATATATAGACTACATGGCTGTCATATAGAGCATACACAAATTCATGATGTTACTGATGCACGTATGGTGACATGACTGAGAGCATCTAGTGGGCGATGTTCGCTCACTGTTGACCACATGTCACAAGAACACATAGATGGAAGCAATGTGACTGATGATATGCACCCAGTCGGACCTTCTAGCTGACAATCACTGGTAACTCAGTCGCAGGTAGTCAGCGCTTTGACCTATGCTAGGCTTTACATAGCATAATGTGTTGCCTTAATGTCTAATTTCTGTGTGGAGGGAGATCTGCGTATCAAACCTAATCTCAATTATTAAACACCATGAGAGTAAAGTATGACCTTGTTTTACACACGTAAACTCCCTCTGGCCTTGTCTAAAATGTCCTTCCTGATTTTGGGGTAATGTGGATGGTTCTCCAACACCTGGAAGTAAAAATATTGGGTCATGACAAAAACATTCAGCATTAGATATATTTTTTATGTTTGCTTCGGGTTTTATTCACTTCTCGAATGTCTTTCAGAAGAGTATACAATGTTGTGATGTAACAATATGATGTACAATTCAGATTGGTAAGAACACATGTTATCATATGGCATGACCGTCAAGATGTCAGGGATGTATTATGAGAAAAAGTATATTTATTTGCCATTGAAATCCATAAATTCAACTGTATATGAGCCAGAGATTGTTTATTGACAATCCCCATGTATACTAGATATTATGCAGAAAAGTTTTAACACTTCAAATACTGCCCGAGTAAGTGGTGAAAGAAATAACCCTTGTGTGAGTTATTCTTTCAACAATTCACTTGACCAATATTATGGTTTTCAAACTGTACTGTATATTCAGAGCATTTTTTACGGTTTCTTTGACTATTTCAAACCCAAACAGTTCGGAGCATCAGCATGCTATTCTTCGCATAACGTGAAGTAGAATACTCCAACCTTGATGACAAAGGACTAGGGCTTGTGTGTTGTTTGGGGAGATGATTTGATGTAACATCATTATATAAACAAAGGTCTTTGACGCAGAACAATTTGAAGTGAGTAACAATCCCTTCCTAATGTTTCTGCCCTCCGCTACTCTACTAGGGGGACCTAGGGACAATGCTTCTGTCTGCCCAACCATTCACCTAATTCTTACAGTAAACAGAGTGACAAATACAACTAAATAAAGTGTACCCAGGTAATCACCACTAGCTCAGGTGGAAAGATTAGGCTCTTACAGTGAGAAGTTTGACAACACGAATGTAAGCTCTTAACACTGGATGGAGTAACTGCCCTTGGCCTCACAGGTTGCATCCAAGACAAGAATGGGACATCGAGTAACCAAACAGCAGATGAACAATCCTATACCCTTTATACGACATATCAAATGGTTGGTGTATAAAAATTAGAATAAATCACTTACATGATGACAAATATCAATGGCATCCACAAATCTTCGAGCCTTCATGTAGTTAAATGCCAATTTATATCCTGTCAAATTTTATAACACATCCATTAAAACAATGTCATACGAATTTCAATGAACAATCCTCCTTAGAAAATTACCGTAATAAAAAAAAAAGGTACAAATCAAATTTTGCTTAATATAATCGGCAAATTCTTATAATATATCAAATCTTTTAAATGGTAGATCGGCAACATTAATTAAACGATCACGGTTAAATTGTAACCAATGTCACAATTAGGCTTATTCTTACAATGTGTACAAAAGACAAACATTTCCAGGTTTGTTCCTTTCGAAATGATGATCTGTCACTTACAGTATATTAAATCATTATTGAGAATAACATTGAATAAACGTAGAATAAGTGATGGATAAATTACCTATGACAGGGTTGTTTTTGTTACCATATTTCCAGGCATTCTCATAGCTGTTAGCAGCATCTTTATACGACTGCTCTTTCTCCATGATAAAGCCTGAGTATTCATACGCTTTACAACAGGACTACAAGAGATACACAAACACATGTATAACATTTTACATCTTTATGTACATATATATTGTCTAATAAGAAATGGACACTATGTTATGGGCAAACTCTGAATAACTGTTGTAAAACAAGCACTGGAGAATGTGTCCTTGACCTAACAACCTTATTGTTTAATACACTTTAGACGTCACACCAGAGTTAAGACATGAAAGTGTCTGTCAACATATTACTTCAAATCTGATAAGATGAATAACCAAAGTGAAATATTAACATTTCTGTTCCATAAAAAAGCTGTTGACTTGTTGCCTAAATTTAACAAAATTTATTATCAGCACAATAAGCCGCCAATTTTTATTGTTTGTTTGTTTTTGTTTGACAAAAAGGAAGACAATAAATATTGTAAACACACCTTATTATGTTGTAGACATTTCTTCAGTAAATCCAATGCCATGTCATATTTCCCACTCTGAAAATAACCAGAGGAAAAAAATGCTAATTTATTTTTTAATCTTGGTAACTTTTGACAATAATGTGATTGATAGATTGAATTGTTTGTATCAGCAGCCTTGTTTCAGTGTTAAGTATGTCAACTACTGCTTCTCCTTCTAGGGGATTCCAGTATTTGTGGGTGTGGTCTCTTTTTAAGGGTTGTCTCTCAGTTTTCCAGTGTATTGAAGTCTAGCAGAGCGAGATTGTTTGTTTGTTTGAATGGTGTTTGTTTGAATGGGGTTTAACGTCATACTCAAGAGTATTTCACTTTTATGACGACGTGCCAGCCCAATGGGTGAAAGAAACCACCTTCGACATATCTGGCAACAAACAAAGACAGGACGCAATACAGACACCACAAACAGATCAGCTTCATGTTCCCCTTTAGCTCTGAGAGCACCAAGGCAACATGAGTCTCCCTCCAACCGTCCACTAGCAGAGCGAGAAGTGGACAAACCTTGAATACAATGTTAAAACCCAAACAAACAATTGTTTGGTGTATTAAGCCCATCATCCTTATGTATTATCCTGTATTGATAGTTGTGTACCACCAGAAAGATTTTCAGAAGTAACTCTTTAATAATTGGCAAGACCCATACCTGTATATAAATATCAGCCAATAAAAGCCAGCTTTTCTCTAGGTCTTCTGCATCCTGAAATCCAATCATATATTTAATTACATTGAACTTTGTTACACAAATCTTAGATTACTAGAAAATCTTTAGTTTTGCAAGAGGTAAAATTCAGGAAAAGTTTTCATTCTGTCAGTTTTAAGCTTGTGTTCAGTTCATAACTGTGATGTCTACATACATGAACCATGTCTGATGGGGTAACCCTTTGAAAAGTATCAATATGATATTGGATGTTATCATCATTTTCTACCTTTACTGACATGATTATGACCAAGATAATATTTAATTTACTACAAACTTACCAGCATGTTCCAGACACTTTTAGCTACTCTCTTCAGTTGGTTACGTGCCCTTGGGTTCTGTTTCATCACCATGTAACCAGTTGCCAATCCAAACAAGGCTCCTACATTATCTCTCTACTCACACAACATGGATAAGAACAAGACAAATGTTGATTAAATGTCATGTTATATCAAAATCCATAGTAATAATCAAGAGACTAAGCAATGAGACTGGTTATCATGTTAATTTGTTTTTATTTAGAATAAAAGAATGAGCAAAACACTCAAAATCAATATACTGTAAACTTTTACGATAGGGATATTATTTTGATATGAGAAGGCTACAATGTTAAATATACCAGTATGAATCCGTGATTTACCTACAACATGAGGTATTAACCGGTTACAAACCTGATCATTGGAAGCTATCTCCATGAATGCTGCAAGAGCCTTCTCCACATTCTGACGGTTTTTGGTGGCGATTAGAGCCATGTTCTCGAGGATTCGAGGTTTGAAATCACCTGGGCGAGATTTGACCTCCTGTTGAACACAGAAAGAAGAAATTACTACTGACTGAAGTTGAAAGCTATATATTTAGGCTATTGTTGTCAGTTATAGTGATGGCAAAACATGTACAACAGACAGATGTGTAAAATGGTTTTCTTTTTAGAAAATAACTTCTGATACAGAACAATGAAGATTTTATTACACATCTATCTTACCCTGAGAAGTTTTTCAGCCGTTCTAACTGCCATCTGTTCGCTGTCTGCCTTATCTCGATCCATCTGAATGCTGCATGATTAAAAATGAATAACAACAAATTAATCATGACCTCAGATTTCAAAATGATATATTATAATTTGGTAAATATTTGTATAGTAAGCTAAGCTACAACAACAACAACACAATATTAAGACTGGACTTGTTTAGGTTGGTTAACTGCTTATAAAGACTTGATTTGTGTATAATGCTTGAGTAACACATAAAATTCATAAGACAACCGAATAAATGACATTGTACTAATTGTATTTTAATCCTTAATCTATTGCAATTGAAAGCTTTCAGTTTCATTAAAGGCAACATTTATGACAACACAATTTGCATCATAATGATACAGGTGTGTAACCCGTTTGTTAAATCATTTGTTTGTTTGGGGTTTAATGTCGTACTTAAGGTTATTTCACACTTATGACTGCTAGCCCAATGAATGAAGGAAACCAGACTGGCAGCAAAACAGACCAGACAGGATAAAAACATGATGACATCACAAATAGATCGGCTTCATGTTGCCCATAAAATCTGCAGGCACCAGAGCAACACAAAGCTTCCATCTTACCATCAACATGTATGCAAGAAGCCATTCAGAAAATGTTTACATCATCAATAACAAGCCAGGTTAAGAGGACAAGAATCCCCGGAGTAAGCTATATCATTTGTACACACCTAGATTTCAGTGTCTATCAATTAAATCTGCATTTTAAAGCTAATAAAGCAAACAAAAATAAATTTTAGACAGCAACATTTTCTCCTCTTTTTTGACATGTTTTTTGTTGCGTGGTGATGTTGACTGTCAAGCTGTGTATATAGTTGAGATTCTGTGATTTATTAGGGTTTAATGCCATACTTAATGTCAGTCCAATGGTTGAAGGTAACCTCACATCACTGGCAACACAACTGGAAAGTCACTACAAAACAGCTTTGTATTGTCCCTTGGAGACCAAATGTATTGACAGCTTCACCTGATTTGTCTAAACAGTATACTTACGATCCTTCTCCCTCAACAGATTCAAACACTTCTCCTCCAATAGTCTCATTATCAGGGTTTAAACAAATCTCTATCATGTTATATATGGCTTGGTTACCCCACTCTGAATCTTTACGAGCTTTGTTAAAACATTTCAGTGCTGCTGTTGGATTGCCTGTATACCTGCAACGGTAAACATACAGATAACCTTGAAAGAAAAATGAACCTAATTTTCACTGTGTACGCCCGCAACTTCTTTCAGGACTGAATCTTAACCGAAAAACGGTACATGAAAAAAAAAGCTTGGACAATTAATCTTCATTCTGATAACAAATGTTATAAAGTTTTATCTTACTTATTTTTATGAATTCGTATAATAAAATATTGTTTATCGGTCAAGGGTATTTACCAGTAAAATCCTTTAAACCAGAAGTTTTAAATTCTACATGGCTTTCTTTTCAGACCTGTACTGTTGTGGAGAATGGACAGAATGGGGTCTCCCCATGGTTATGGAAACTGAATGTAGGAGGACCGATTTATAGGTTTCCTAAATTGTTTGTAGTCTTTTTCAAAATTATTTGTATTTTGCCACTGATGTTGACAAATTTTCTCATCCAATTATCAATGAAGATTGTATTTTAAAGCAATTTTGCTTCATTTTTTTCAAAAAGGCATGTTTAAAACGTCAGCAAACCAGGGGAAAATGCAAATGTTAGGTTATCCTGCAAACTTTTAGAGGACCGATTTAAAGGTTCTGCCAGAAAAGAATACAGCACAGGCCTGCTTTTAAACAAATAAACTATCCATGTAACCTACTGGAGTTACATGTACCGTAACTCAACTTAGTACAAACATTAGCTTGATCCAGTTTCTCACATCATCTAGTGGGTACTTGCTGATTGTATCAGAGGGAACAGTTGCACCTGGTAGCTGTGCGACTTTAAGATTAAACAGTTGATAACATCTTGTATATTATATAAAATACTACTACTTACCACTCGTATAACCCCTTACAATAGTTAAATCCGCTATCGATGGCAGACCTGGGCGTGGCTTTCTCTGCCGCTTCCAGGAATGGAGGAATAGTTTCCAAAGTACCTGCTCTCCTCATTAGATCCACAAGTCTAGACAGGGCTTGGTAATGATCTGTAACAGTCATTTATTCTAAAGTAACATGACAGACACCCAATGCACTACTCCTTCACCCAAATGAACAACAAATACAATTTTATGGATACAGTTTTATATTATGTTACATGTTTGATTGGTCTGTGTTTTCATATGTTGTAGTCCTGGATATTTGACTTATAGGCCTATGATGGTGGTGTATACCAACAGTCACTAGCACAATCATCAACTGTGAAACATTAGGTTTATTGAAAAGTTATTCTTCCTCAAGTGCTAAGTAAAGACTACATTGTGACACTCCAAACAAACTGCCCTTAGCCAGAGGCTTTCTATCTTAAAATTGTTTACAATCCCTAGCATTGCAAAATGTGTTGGCCTGGAGAATTATTGCATCAGTATCAAATTTAAGTACAGTCCACCCATCTAACATTGCCGACTATGTATAATTTGAACAGTCAGTCTGGTAAAGTGTGAAAGAAATTACCCTGATAAACATCAAACTATTTGCTTGGTATTTTATGGCCTGCCTTCAGAAATATCAGAAGGTTTTAGGGTATGCTTTAGTGATTTGATTTTCTATCTCAGCTAAATTAGAACAAAATAGAATGTGTTTTTAAGGAAGTTACCAGATTAATTGACTAAAAGGAATTTAAAACAAATCCTACTTCAGAGAAAAGAATAGGTAATTCGGAAGTTCCCAACAACAAAACCTAACAGCGCCTTTTGAACAGTTTGTATAATTTACATACATGTTTACAATCTTTCTAGTCCCAATGAGCCGGGTTATTTGCACAAGGATCTGTATCAATAGTCCAATATTGTATAATAGATACCTTATGCCTTTAAATAGTTAGCTCATCTAGTAAACCTACCTGGCTGTCTTCCTAAGAGTTGTTGGAAATGAAATTTGGCTGTGTCATAATCATTCTTTCTGAACATTAAATCTGCCAACATCTACAAAACAATAACAATGTAAATCCTATAAAACAATAATGGTAATTCACATTGATTTTCCTTTGTGTCAAATAATTTGATTAACAGCACTCATTACATGATAGAATGCTAGTAATTCTACTTGATGGTGATGTATTGTATATGTAATTGATTACTGTCTTACTATAGTTGCTGCATCATTCTCCTTTTCATTGTGTAGAATAGACATGAGCTGATGTTGACAGGCATCGAGATCCTCAGTGGTCAAATATAACCCTGCTAAATCCAACATCACCTGCACATAAAAAAGTATAATACCAAGTGACAAAATTGGGTGAAAAACAGCTATGTGATGATTGATTATTAAATTTTATTTATTACTTTAATTTTATTCACATACATACATGTACATGTAAATTACTAGTTTTATTGTAGAGAAAGATAAGTTTGCTTGTCTCCACTGGGGTTCACACTCTAGTCTCTGTCATTGGTCTTTTTACTATGTTTGTTTTAGGCTGCTATTGTTAGATCCAATTATTTAACCAAGGAAATTTAACAACAGTGTAAGTGTGATGATAGGATTACAAACTGGTCACAAATGGACCACGAATATAGATTGATAGATCCACTTCTTCATTACCTTTGCATTGTTCTCGTCATAGACTAAAGCCTCTTTGTAGGATTTAATAGCCTGGTCAAAATTTCTCTGTGCTTCCTCATGCTCTGCTATTTTACAACAAATGCTGAAGGAGATAAAAAAAAAGGCATAAAATGAAGCCTGTTCCCATCACCAATACAGGTGACAATAAACTTGCACAAATAGCATTAGCAATTCTGCCAAACAAAGAAAATCAATTTGGTTGGATGAGTGGAGCTTTTGTTTCTACCTTTAAGTATATCTGTATAAAATCGGGCAATAGTATGATTGTTTGTTTGATTGGGGCCGTACATCATACTTAAGGTCATTTCACTCACATGATGGCCTGACAGTCCAATGGGTGAAGGAAACCTCCCTGACACCACCAGCAAAGACAGGACAAATACAGGACAATCACAGGACGCAATACAAAGACATGACAAACAGATCAGCTTCCTGTTCCCCTTTAGCTCGGAGAGAACCAGGACAACAGGAAGCTTATACCAGCCACCCACAGCAAAAGTATGAAGACAAACAGATATTCCAAAGCATTCTTGAAGTTTTTTGGGAGTCTAAAAAAAAAGGAATGGTTTCCTTGCATTAAATTAAATCTCAATGTAAATGACCAGCTCACCTAGCTGCCAGTTGTTTTTGACTTCCCACAGAGTCCGGCTGCTCTAGATGTACTCGCTTTAACACTCTGAAATTGAACAGCAATACATATTTTATTGATTTTTTTTCTTACAATAAAATAATACAATTTCATCTTAAAGCACATTCACAACACATTATAGGTAGTATACGGTGGATTGGATATGTAAGGTAATAGCCTTGAATATTATTTTTTCAAGATAAGAAAAGCAAACCAATGCTCATTTTGATCCAGAATTAACCATTTTTTGCAACCTTTATTTGCAGATACATCCAAAGTAATGTTACAGATGACCACTTTAATATCTAAATGTGAACAAATGTATTCACACCAAAGGTATTGGGACTTGGTTGGAATCGCGGTAGAGGCAAGCAAATTTTTCTCTCTTCAATTATTCAAAATAAATATACAGGTAAAAATGCAACACTTTGAACAGATCAGACTTAAGTTAAGCTAACCTACCTAGCTTGTGTCTCCCTGGCCTTTGTTAGAGAAACAAGAGCATCCTCCATTCGACCCACCTTCTGATAGACTTTTGATAACAACACTCTGTAACGGGTCTGATCCATCATAGCCTCCAATTCTGTGCATCCAAACATTAACAAATTAACATGGTCACTCGATACTTTTACATCACAGCGAATTTGTCATATCCAAGGGGAATGGTTCAAGGCAGTTTCAATGAGTCCTGTATCTTGGAATATATCCATTGTAAAGGTATTCCTTTGGTGCAATAATAGCCTACTTTCTAGTTATAATATTTTTTATAGAAAAAGATTTTGTTTGCATGAGGTACATATGTAATGACGTACTTCATGCGTATCTACTGCTATCTTGTAGCTGAACAGTACCACATGTTTATTATTTTCATTGCAAAACATCACAATAAATCTAAGTAATATGTCAAACCTGGGTTTTCTGTCTCCAGCGCCTGGTTTAAGACCTTCTCTGCCTTATCGTACTGTCTTAGCTTCAACAATAACTCAGCCAGGTCATATCTGTATGAGGAGATAGGAGTTATTGTTAATTGCTCATTCACTCAGGGCACTATACACAACAACAATACAACTTATAACAGAAACAACATAGGACCCCAAAAATTGGTCTGTGAAGATAAATTTGTCTTGAATTTTACCTGCAACTTGTTCAACAATGTCACCTTGTTGCTTAGAGTGTTAAAATGTACCACCCTCCCCCAAATGTACATGTATTTGGGGTTTACGGCCAAGCGTAAGGTCATATCAAGAAATTATTAGCTAAAGCAAAGTTCTATAACAGATTATCTAAATAAGTTTTGTTTATAGTTGAGGGTTTTTTAAAGCCTGCTAGTAGACAAGGTAGAAACAGTAAAGGGATTACCTGAGGAATGGCTGTCCTCCTGATCGCAGAGCGGCTTCATAGTAATTGATTGCCTGTGAAAACAGAAGAGACGCAGATCCATCTACATTTCACAGAACCTTCATCTCTTTTGATGACATTGACATTTGTTTTGTAAGTAATACTGTCTTGGTTTGACTTTAGTAATGTTTGTTTTATAGTTCAATTGTAAAAATCCACTATTTTTAACAGAATCACAACCAGGTATTGAGTAGAATTTAACAAGTATCGTATACACAACATACTTGTATCTTCATAATTAAAAACTGCATTTTAGAAAATGGTGTACTGCTCATTTTTATCCCTCGATTTAAATGCATTTTGTTCTTAGTAGTTAAGTGAAAGATGGTGTAGCAAAAATGGGACTTTTCTGATTATCACAAATACTCTCTGTCACTACAGCTCTTTCTATCAAAGAAAGTCACAACTGAGAAGTCGACACCTTCAAGTTTGGTAATCTTTATGCATGTAGATGGGATTCTTCTCTATATTGAAACTAGTCATAACAGAAATGAATAACTCATGGTAATTTTATACAATAATACAACCACTGCTTACTAAATGACTGTGAAAGTCAGTTAAAGATCTAACGTCATTTCAGTAGTTACATGTATATAAGTAGACTGACCTTGCCATAGTTGTGTGTTTTTACAAGGGCTTGTCCTATTTTACTGGCCAGTCCAGCATCTCTGGGGTTTTTCTTCAGAGCTCCTTCGTATACCTCTATAGCCTTCTCAGGCTTTACAAGAAGATAGACAACAAATTAAAAATCACTCAGAAAAGTATTCCATTTAAACAATAACCTAAGGACATACACGAGAAGGAAACAAAACTTGTAAGTTTGATTTGCAATTTCAATAACAGTACCAACTGAAATTATCCCTACATGTATACAAACTACAGCCAAAGAAGGTAATGATAAATAATTGAGGAGTGAACATTTATATAAACAAAAGTATAACATTTAATTTTTTAAATGTTGTTTTGTGACTAATCAGCTGCTCTTAAAATCAGCAAATATAATTATGTTTCACATTGATTTATCTGTTTGTATAATTGGGATTTTACTTTGTACTTAAGGATATTTCACTCATATGATGGTACCCCAACCCAATGGGTGTAGGAAAACATCCTCAACACCAGTGGCAACAAACACCACACAACAGGGCATATAAAAAGCCATCACAAAACAGATTATTGCCCCTTAGCTATGAGAGCACAAGTGGAAACAGGAATTTGTTTGTTTGTTTGGTAGATTGGGGTTTAACCTCGTATTCAAGAGTATTTCACTTATATGCTGATGGATTGTCCACTTCACACTGCTCCTTGCCTAATTACGATGGATAACCGAGAGGAAACCTCGTAAAAAAAACACCCCCATGATTGCCGGAGCCACGTTGTGTTACTCACTCATATACCAAAGTATGCTATCCACTGAGCCACAGCCTCCCATGCAAACAGGAAGCTCCCTCCCACACATCCCCTCATTCACATTCAAGTATATTAAGCATATAGATTATGTAAAATCATATTACCTCTTGTATACTCATATAGGCATCTCCAAGCAGTAAACAAGTATGAGGGCTGGGGTGTTTCTCTACCAACTCCCTGGAATCATCAACATTTATCTCTTTTGTTATTTATTAATTGTGTTGGGCGCATACAGTTCTACTTATATGCTTCATCATATCTTCACTTGTATATTTGAGGGAATAGTGACTGTGTGCACCAGAAGAAAAGGTAGACTTCACATTTGATGGTTGTGTTGAATACTGTGACTTCACTGGAATATAAGTGACATGCCCTCTATCTCTACAATCAAAGCTGTCAACCAGCAGTAGAAAGTAGTCACATAAATGAATGGAGTGTCCTTCTGTGTTATGCTTGAGCACAATGGTTGAAGGAAGTCACTCATGACAATACTAGCAACAAATAAAGACCATGACAAAACAGACGAGACAAATACTCTATAACAAATCGATTTTGTGTTGCCCTTAAGCTTTCAGAGGGCAACTGTAAGCTTTACCAACTATCCAGCCAATCTACTTTATACTTTCTGCAACATTATTACTTTTGTGAGTAGAAGCTAACTTTGTTATTCCTATTGGTGATAGAATAGAAACAATGCTTCTCAAACCATGGTATATCCTCACTTCTAGCACAATTTGAGGTGGAAGAGTTGATACTTTTGGCCAGAAATAAAATTTCTTCCACCTTAAACTGTGCTAAAAGTGACGATATACCACTCTTTTGGAAACAGTATTTCTGAATTATAATTCACAATTTTGTGGAACTGATTAACTCATCGATACCTGTAACAGCTAGCGTAGAGTCTCTTGTCTTTTCTGTAGTTCAAGTAAATATCTGCCATTTTTTCTCTGGCTTGAACAAAATAGGGTTGCTCAGGTGTGATGTTTCTGAGCATGCCCAGAGCCATTTCTACATCTTGTCTGGCCAGGGAGAGATCAGCGTTAGCAATTGTTATTCGTACTTCCTCTGGTGTTCCTTGGAAAGCATTTATAGCATCCTGCATCACCTTGGCAGCCTCATGCTAGAGGAGAAGGTCAAGTGAAAAATAAAAAAATAAATTATGATTAATTTGAAAGATGACTTTTAATGACATAAGGCTGGCATCATACAGAAGTGTGTTTTCAAAGGTGTTAGGACTATTATTGCATTTAAGTATACACAACATTAATAAAAGCTGTACATTTCATTTATTACTGATATTGATTTGCTGCAATGTTATCACCCTGTGCTTGCTTTAGATGAGGGGGGAAAAGTGCTAAATATTGAAATGATGACAATTTATCAATTGAAATTAATGTTTTTATTGATTACACTAGTTTTATGTTTGGGTGAAAAGCTCAAATATCTACAGAATATTGTATAAATTGAACATTTTTTCAGGTCAAGCCATTTCACGAGGAGTGTGAAGAATACTGACCTGTTCCCCAAGGTTCCTGTGAGCCTCAGCTAGCTCCAGAAACACAGACACTCTATCATTGACTCCTATAGTCTGAGCTTTATTCTTAGCCCCAGCACTACCGGCACTTCCTGTAGAACAAGTGAAGACAGTTTGTTGGCTGGACTTGAGTTTTGTACCCTACTTATTAAGGCTTTTTTACTTAAATGACAGTATGTCAGCCCAATGGCGTTATGCAACCACTTGCTATATCCCTGTCATCAGAATAAACATGCCAATAGTTTCAGTTTAACATTTTCACAATATTCTGGTGGTCATGACTTTAACGCTGTCAGCAACACTGAATTATTGTAATATAATATAAATTATTGATAAATCAATTTTTAATTGATTTAATATGATACATATAAATCACCCCTATGAGCTAACAATCTTAAAAAGCTTAGGAATAATCTACATGTCAGGTTATTCCTTCAAAGTTTCCTCACTTTAAATCTGTTAATGTAACCTGGAAGGGTATATAGTGTACTGGATGCACACTATAATAGTTTTCTCAAATATGTCAATTGATATATCTGTTGAGGATGGTGGTCGTTATTCCCCAAAAATGAAAGTTAACATCTAGCTTACTAGCAGCTTTCTTGACTCCTGGTAAAACCATAGCCAGTTGTAGGGTTTTCACTGCCTCAGCATGCTCCCCTTGTTTCTTCTGTATCCTGGCTCGGATCAAATGGTACACGGGGTGGTCTCTAACCTGTAGTACATAGAAAGCAACAATCAGCCAGTTTAAATAACTCAAATCAATGCTCAGATATGATTATACTATAGATTTGTTTGTTTGTTTGATTGGGGTTTAACATCGTACTCAAGGGTATTTAACTTATATGCTGACGGATTTTCCACTTAACAATGTTCCTGGCCTAATTACGGTAAAAAACTGGGAAGAAACCTCGTAAAAACCACCCCCGCAATTACCGGAGCCACATCATCTGACTCACTCATATACCTGAGGGTCGATAGACGGACTTGATCCTGTGAACGGTACATCGAAGTTGGCTTCAGTAAGTGCGCTCGCTAACCCCAAGAATTCATGGTGTATTTTAATCTCAAAGTTTCTCACACCAATTAGTAATAATTAGCGTTTAAGCCTAGCAAGGAATATATGCTGTTTATAAATGTTTATAAATTTTATGGTTAGCTTTCTCAAAACAAGAGCCCACTTACCTCAAAATTGTGACTGAGTCCTACTTCTAAAGACTGGTTAGCCAATTTGAAATTACCCTGGTGAAGGTGAATCTATAACAAAATATACACAGGTATTCAAGTGAGTAAGAGTCAGTGAAACCAATACCAAAGGATTCGATTTGACAAAAACATTAACAGAAATGCTAACATTTTTATTTTAAAACACAAAAGGCCTCGATACATGTGGATAACACGGCTTGTTCAAGTTTAATCATTTAAGAGTAAATTCATTTGGGTTATTTTGTAAGATTTGTTTGTTTGTTTGATTGGTGTTTAACGTCGTACTCAAGGGTATTTCACTTATATGACGACGGAGACAA
>JAVFBX010021093.1:0-18200 GCA_034783855.1 Mopalia kennerleyi | reverse complement strand
CATACAATGTGCGAACATGCTCTAAGCAGTTTTGTTGTGGTGGGAGTGCGTGACAACAGGTATGTGGAGGAGGTAACTCTTACTGTCAGGGGAGATAACAAGGGCAGACATGCTGTGCAATCAGATAGTTGTGAAGCTGTGTTGTTTGTGTAAAAAGGACAGGTTATGATTAAATGTCTAACAGTTTTAACTAGTGAGATCATTTTGATCTTGTGACCATTTCAGTTTGGTTTCTGTTTGTCCAAGATTTCCTAGCATTTTAAAAAACACTGATGCAAAGTGTCGTAAAATGTAGTTTATTACCGTAAGCCAGCAAATCGTTCAGTTGATTGAACAGTTTTTGAAACTCTTTCATTGCGTTTCTTACAAGTTTAAGTTATGATTTATAGACACATCAGATGTGGATTTGTATGATCAACTATAACATACTAAGTCTGGGGTGGGAAAGCTGCGCTAATGTTTTTTGCTGTACAAAAATGTTCACCCTTTCTCTAAAATATTTCATTTAAAGACAGGCATATATGAGGTATAGAGCTAGAGAATAACCATGCTGTGTTTTGCCGCCATTAACGCTAGGTTTTACGGTCCCAATATAAACCCAACAGCCGATCAGATTGCAAATACAAACTAAACTGGATTAGAATTACCAATATATGTACAAGATGCATACAACAATAATCAATTTATGTATATGAAACCCATACTTTCACTAAAAATATAACTTGATCATTCATTGGTTTTATTAGAGTTTTACGCATTACTTTTAAAAACTAAAATCTGATTAAATGAGAAAGTATAACCCCAAGATACCATAATACTGCAAACAAATCTGAGGCTGCAAACTGACTCAATGGGTTAACGGCTGTCTGACTGGTATTAACACTGAGCTTTAGTGTATTTCACTTGGTATGATGGTATTATCATCCAACACTAAATACATCATAAACACATCCACAAATTCTGCTTAATTGGAAAATAAATGTTCCTCCAGTGCTAGGTAAATCATTTGGACTCTGAATGAAACATACTACCCATAGTAAGAAGGTCATTGGGCGGAGGAAACCACCCTCACACAATGCTGGCCATAAACCCTGAGAAGATGATAGCAAGATACCAGGGTGAAGGAAACCACCCTCACACAACGCTGGCCATAAACCCCGAGAAGATGATAGCAAGATAACATAACATGATGCAAAAAGACATTGGACTGAGCAATGCAAGGCCACACAATCAATTCTGGCTGCCTTTTACAGCATAACTGGAAATGCCCCAAGGAAACCCGTCATGAATTTAATTCAACTGGACAAATAACACCTCATGTTTCTTTCACTTCATTTGATTTGTAAAACTATACTTAACATCACCATAGAATGTTAGTCCTAGACTGGTTAATTTATCTTGTTAGCAAACAGTTGCTCTGCTGTTAGTCAGGGGTAATAATTGCAACCCTTAAATTTTAATTGGAATTTGAGATTGCTTCCAAAAAATGATTATAGTGCTAAGAACACAAATACAAGTTTGTTTTTTTTAAATTTGCATAAACAAACAAGATATATATATATATATATATTTAAAATTATTTTAGCTAATTTATCTCCTTTATTCAGAGATTTTTAGTTCGTTCTTTTATATCTTAGTCGATATGTAGTTAAACTAAAATACAGTTATGGGCTATGTTTTGTTTTTTCGTTGAAGTTGGATTTTTTACAATTGAAACAAAAAATCTCATATTCTGCACAAAAAAAAGAACCCACACTATATCCCTATACACCCCAAAAATTGTGTAACTGTATTTGACTAAACTAATACAATGTTGCTACCATGTTATAACTTGTATTATGATAGTTTGTAAATTACAATTATATAAGCATGGAGGAGATTATGCCTCAAGAGGCATATTGGTTAGTGTTTTGCACCATGCTTAAGGGCATTTCACTTATATCCTGGCAGTGTATGCCAACAATAATGGACACCAGCACAACCAAGATGTGAAGAGTTTCCGTAATGTTGTGAGGTTATTTTCTCCAGTGCTAACCCAAAACAGCATTGCTTCTCTTCAAACAAACTACCCTTAGCCAGATGGCAGCTGATGAGTCTACTGACTCATTCAGAGCCCAATAATGTCTTAGAGAAAACTGGTTGTCTACATGTACAATTTAGTTATATTTAGTTAAAAATGAATTTTCAGAATTGAAATACAACATTTCAGATTTAAAAAGACTCTAGAACGGTGTGTTTTTCATATAAAATGTTTGTTTGTGACGTTACCTCATATTTAAGGGTATTTCACTTATACAACGACAGCTTAAATATGATGGAAACTGAGCAACACTGGATACAAGGCACCCCTGCTATTCTCGAGGCCACTTTGTGTAAATCTATCATAAACCTGAGGTGGACAAGCAGACTAGATCCTCTGAGTGGTGTATAGAAGGACAAGCAGCCTAGATCCTCTGAGCGGTGTATAGAAGGACAAGCAGACTAGATCCTCTGAGCGGTGTATAGAAGGACAAGCAGACTAGATCCTCTGAGTGGTGTATAGAAGGACAAGCGGACTAGATCCTCTGAGCGGTGTATAGAAGGACAAGCAGACTAGATCCTCTGAGCGGTGTATAGAAGGATAATCAGAAGTCAGACACGCTAACCACCAATCCATAGCTTTAACTAAAATGTCTATATCATGTAAATGTAGGGATATGTACAGGGGTGCTTCAGACGTCACAGAACAAAAGCGTCAGCAGTAGATAGATTGTTTATCAACAAGGTAAGTAAAGGCATAACATCACAATAGAAACAGTGTCACCTCTGGATGATGGAGTGTGATATGTTTAGTGAAATTACAATATAATATTCAATTACTAGGGAGTGAACTATTGGTGGCATTGTGAAAATCACAAAACAAAAAAACAAAACAAACAAAAAATTGAATTCATTAACTATAACAATGTAAGAAATCAGAGGGATTTCACAAAGTTCTCTAAAACTGGTGAGCCCAAATGAATCCACAAATTCTGACGATGGTAGGCATGAACAGTGAGAAGGGTAGTCTACCTATGACATGCCAGGATAAATAGGTGAGGTAAGTACATTTGTTACATTCTAATCAAAACATCGAACTGGAAATACAAACCTCATCTAGCCTTCGATCTGTTCCCATAGCTAATAAATTGTTAAACTCTCTCTCCAATAGTTGACGAGACTGGAAATATAAAAAGAATATATGATAAAAACAGTTGTTCTACCACAGCTGTAATTTAGTTGTTTTGTTTTTTTTAATAAAAGGATTTTCATGTTGATAAATTAAGATGGATTAACTGTGCTGATGAACTAGATGTCAAGGTTATGACATTGAGCTCTGAGTGTGATGCTATATATCATAATCTTCTAACATGCTTCTAAGAGTATGTAACTTATCACTGGCTTTACAGCGAGCTCGAATTCATTTATGTAGGGTTTCAACAACAACCAAGAAATTGTATTTATTGTACCCATCATTTAGTTAGGGTGGAAAACCAGTAGGAGGCCTCATCACATATTCATTTTTAAGATGATCCTATAATTTATAGAATGCTCCATCTACACCTTATAACAATCCCCTTTACCTGGACAAATAACATTTAAAAAAAATCCTTTTATGATAAAATAAAACAGTACAATAATATTATGGATCTAGCAAAGTGTCTTGAATTCATTACTGAAGAGAATCCATCTGGAGAATTACGTTTTAGAGAATCCATCTGGAGAATTACGTTTTATCCTTGAATTTGCCCTCTATAGTGAAACATAGGTCAAATTACTTATGAAGTTGTCGTGAAAATAATTAAAAATTGAGCACATTATAGTAACACCATTTGACAAACAGTGTATCCTCATTGGAACATATAGCAGCAATTAAATGTGAAATTATTACATATGAACATAAAAGTTATGAAGAGAGGGATTTCTGTGTAAATCCCTTTGTCCAATGATACTGTATTTCGATAGAAATCAAAGTTACATTGACTTCACCCAAAGTTTGGAATTTTGTGCAGTCACATTCTATAGGTAACCTGCTAACAACAGTGTACCGAATAAAGACCATTTGAAGGGCAACAAATCTGCTTACTAGTGTCCTAATACAACAAAATTCAATACAGTTCACAGACGTCCAGAGGTATGCCTTCAGTTCCTGAGAATCAAAGCAGTTTCTTTCTCCAGGCATAGTGTTGCCAGTAAGATTGAGGTACAGATAGGGATACACATGATGACTGCACTACCCCTATGTCAATTATTGGTAGAGGGGATGTAATCTAAAGGGTAGGTACATACACACTTTTTTTGCCTCTATTTGCAGATATAAGCCAACAGATGATTTTACCTGTGCTGATGAATTAGGTACTCAGTCATAAAACTAATTCACACAGAGGGATTTTAATCTAAAGGGTAGGTACATACAGACTTTTTTTGCCTCTATTTGCAGATATAAGCCGACAGATGATTTTACCTGTGCTGATGAAGTAGGCACCCCGACATAATACTACTTACCTGTGCTGATGAAGTAGGTAGCCAGACATAATACTACTTACCTGTGCTGATGAAGTAGGTATCTGTAGAGCTAAAGCCATACTATTATGATCAAAGCTTTCATCCATAGCGACCAGAGCTCCATGAACTCCAGACTCTAATAAGTTGTTTGCATATTCACGAAGACCAATGCCCTGTACCCATTTTATGACACGTTCATTTGTCCATACTAATACATCTAAAAACACACAGACCAAAAACCACATTACAGAGGTGGAAAGAAGCATTTTTAACCAATTTCAGGTAAATATATTTTGAACAGTAAGGTTAAGTCAATCATACTGTAAAATGAGAGAGAAAGTTAATGCTTTCAATACAAAGAATGGTGATCATCCCAGTTGTTGAAATTCACGTTAAGATTCATGGCATTAGATTTAGACTGTTAAGCCTAGAAGTGTTCATTGCTATGGTACTGATTCAATTACTATATATTTTGATCCTCAAACAGATATAATTCTGACCTTTCATTTCTGCTGAACTATCTTCTCTTCGTCTATCCAACTCTTTTCTGTCATAATTCAAACGTTTTAAGCTGTTGATGCCATACTGTAAACTCGTTCTGTTAAAATACAAAGTTTGGAGTACAAAATTGAGTCACATTTTTAATTAATGATGTTTTCACAGAAATAAACGCTTTCCAGTAAACTTGGTAGTTAATGATTTTATCAAGTAAATCTACTGTCTGGTGTTTCTTTACACTTAATATGTGGCAGCGATAATACCAGGGGGTATATGTAAGATAAAATATACTTTATTTAAAGTCGGTTTTAAAACAGGTAAAATTTAGCTCTCAAAGGAGCTATCAGTATTGACAATTGAAACCAACAGTACGAATAGGCATTTGATAAAATATATATCCATTTCTATAAATGGGGAAAGATATAATAGATTAAATAGGACATTCAACCTGTGAAAACTGTCAACCATTTTGAGCTGTCCGCGGAGGTCTTTCTTGGTGAGATGGTCGAGCATACGAGCATCGACCAGACACTCCATAAATGTGGTGCGGTACTGAGGTAGACCTAAACTGGGCATCCATTCATTTCCTATCCACTCATGATTCATGTCACCAAAAGCCAAGAACTGAAACACATAAAAACAATGTTATAAGGAAGACGCTTCAACATAAACATTTTGTTCAACCAATACTCAGGGTTTTATAATATCTATCCTAAAACACATCACACTTTAAGCCGATAAATTCCTGTAGTTTATTTTCTCAGCCGGCTAATTAATTCTGAGTAATAGTGGTTCACCGAAGGATGAAAACACAGGTATAATCTGTTATTAAGGAGCCACACTTAGTTTATTATATGTGGGGAAGATTTTCAAATCAGTAACAATACACTTTGAGTGAAAAACAGTTTGTCCAATAAATTAAGATTAGGTATGCAACTCCAAATAGCATTGTGTGTCAATTAAGTATGTTGTAGGAGAGAAAGTTTTGTAGAGAAACTAAATTGTCTTCAAACAAAATATTACAAATTTGATCATATGGCCACTGCCAGAAATAGTTGCTTGACTCAAATAGGATTTATCTTGATGTAGGGTACTTACATTACGGTTAGTTTTTGGAGCTGATGGACTGGTTAGACTGACCATCTCTTGTATGGCCAGTCGTAACTTGAGCCGATGAAGCGGGTTGCTAATGCCAATCTCTCTCTGTATTTCCTGATCTGACAAAGCGGACATTATGGCTCCACTTTTAACATTAGCTCGACAAGCAGCTACATACCAGGCTGGCATGCCCACCCACAACTGAAACAAACACAAAACTAAGGACAGCATACCTTCGTCAACTAGTTTTTACCTCCATGTACAAAGGAAAGGGAGATAACTGTTATACCATGACAATTTTACAATCTGGATACAAAGAAAGACTACAGCTTTCTGTATTCTCTAAGTATTGTCTTGATTACCTCCCCTGACAAATTATTAAAAATTTTGTTTTTAGTGAACAGATTGACTTTAATCGACTGGCAGTTTCATCACATTTGAAGATAGAGGACATGTAAAACATAATGGGGTTAATTAGTATTTATGAATGCTAGTGATGAAAATTTCAACCAACTTCCAGAGTTTGTCGTTTGGTATGGCACAAACAGTATCCGTGTATAAGAAGGATCAATGACGGAATTAAATAGCATGGATAAGACTTACTTACCTCCAGCCACGCTACAACGGTGGGACCATTCCATAATGCAAAAGGAGTTGCTGCTTTCATTGCTTCTTCTAATAATTCCTCCCTAGAGGCCAAACAATATTACCATGAATAGTAACAGATTTAGTAATACATTTTCTATACATTTTATACATGTAAATACAAAAATTTAACACATGAATTTTTAAGACATCAAGAGATTAAGGTATTTCAGATATTATTGTATCTGTATAAAAACACAAATAAACGTTTTGGTACAAACACTGAGATTAATGCTTTCTTATCTAATTATCGGACTGCCATTAGCAGGTGTAACAATCAGAACAAAATGATATGCCTTTCTTGAAACAAGTTTGATTTGTTGCTTAGTTGATGTTTAACATCACACTTTATAGATATCTCATTCATGCAGCAACATGTTTTCTTGAGACAGAGTAAAGTTCATGTCATTACATTGATAGCTCAGATGCTAACCCGGATACTCCCACTGGCATTTATGCTCTGTATCGTCTCATGTAACAATGTCTGAATATATGCTCTATGCCCATTATTGAGCCAGAGAACAATAAACAAATCTGAAATCTGTTTAATGCATACTTACACACGGTCACCCAGTCGGATTGCCCACCCAGTATATATATGTAAACATTACTAGACACAGGTAAGTATAAGGCTGCACTATCAAAGGGTACCTTACTTTTTCTTTTTCCTCCTGTCAAACTCTGACTGTCCCAGTCCAATGGTGAGGGTGTCCGCCACAGCAGGTTCTGGAGTGTCCATGTAACCACCACCACCTGCTGGATAGTCAAATCCACTCAATACTCAAGGGTTTTCCAGTTAAAATAGCATTGGCATTATAAGTTATCAATTTATACTGATTATGTTTAAATTGTTTGCTTGATTGGTGTTTAATGACATAATTATCTTTATTTCCTTCATATGATGGCGAGCCAGCACAATGGGTGAAGGAAATCACCCTCCACACCGCTGACAATGCATAAAAACAATACATGACAATTTAAGGACACAAAACAAAGCCATCACAAAGAAATCGACTTCGTGTTGCATCTCGGCTCTGAGTGTACCAAAACAATAGTTTCTAGCTCCCTCCCAAGTCCCAACCCTCCCATTATTAAGATCAAAACTGAGCTTAAATTTGTTTCAGAAACTTTCCGTATTGGCAACTTGGAACAAGAATTTACCAAGGCATACATATAATAAGTGCTGTCTATTGTCGTTAGATTTGCCAAACGCATCACAAGCATGACAAAAAAAAAGTTAACTACTATAAGAAATGAAGGAAAATGCTACTGTTGTTCAATGATGAGCGAATGACTGATTGGTCAATGGCATTTCATGTAAATGATGGCAGTGTGTATTCCAGCCGTGTGAATAGCTACACTAGAACAACCATAGAATGCCAAGTCATTAGTAACACGTGCTTAGTTAAAACAGGAATATGCCTGATGCCCTTAGCAATATGACTGCAAATGGTTGACATCATACTATATGCCAGGCATTGTACATCTATTGAGCACTTTATGATAGAAACTTATTGAAGGCCACCATTATATTGCTACTTAAGTGACAAATATCTATCTTTTACATATCTCAGGTCTACTGTGAAAGCACCTTTACACATTTAATAAGACAGTGATATTTATTCTTGGAGCAATATCAACTTTATAAACATTTTGCATAAAACCAATGTGACTGTGAAAGGACCAATCAGTGGCTGTGTAGTTTCTATTTACAGAAGAGCAGGAATCGAGGACTAACAAGCACATTAGAACAGTATCTATAGCCATTTTTAATCCTAACTTCAGGGTTTGCTGGAAATGTAGTATTTCGTATAATAATGTAAAGTATATGATCTTACAAGATGGCATGAGCTCCCGGACTAGACCCTCCTTTGTTTTGGGGCCGGCACCTTTCTCTTTCTTACTGAAAAACCTGCCAAGTGAACTCTTGATACCTCGTTTCTTTGGTTGTTTATGAAGAGAGTCCTGACTACTGTTTGTGCTGCTCAGGGGACTAGGGGTACTGTGGGAGCTTTCTAAAGATATCCTGGAACATACAACACTCACAATCAGGGAAAATAACAAACAATAGGTCAGCTGTAGCAGGTTTGACAATATCCAGAAAAAGTACTCAATTTTAGTAAGGATGACAAGTTCAATAAGTTTTTTTATAGTATGTATATAAATTGTTAGCAGTTTTGTTTTGTTTTATTTTAAATACCACTTTTAATTGTTTGATTCAAACATTAAAAAAAACTTACCCATGCAACAGTGTCATGTCATCTTTTATAAAATGAATTAATTTCTTCATGTGCAAAATTAAAGCATAGTTTTGCTGGATACACATAATTGCTTTATGATTGAAATTGATTTTTATTCAATTGTTTAAATATTACTTATTCAGCATACTTATACTACAGTGTATATTAAAGCAAGAATTTTTTAAACATGTGAGTGTGAATATTTTAGTGTGATTATCATTTACTTAAAACTTAATTAATTTAAAAGACAGCAAAGTTTTAAAACGTCTTAAGCTATATCTAACACAACATGAAAAAGAGAGAACGCAGCTCATTCTTTGACAATTTCTTGAACAGCTTGATATCATTCAAAGACTAGCGGATGCAGCAAATGTCAAACAGCTCATAGCAAACAACAACAACGCTAATAAAATGTAACAATCTAGTGAAATCCGGGCAAATTGGAAAATAACAAAAATCTTCAGAAAAATTTAATTTTGTTACTTTTCTTGTCAACACAGGTTTTGATTTATTAATGGTATTATTAAAACAATTAGTATTTGATAACTGATTAAAGCAATCAGATAGAATAACACTCTGTATTTTTAGCTGAAACAAACTTATACACTCATTTAAATACGGTTATTTTAACAACAGATTAATATCTGAATGGGGCCAAGTGAACATTCAGTTAAACATTTAACTGGGTACCTAATGCTATACATGTATTTCGTTTATGTAGGGATACAACAGTGAAGTTTGGAACAACATTAAGTTGCTGATTAAATCGTAACTTAATGAGACACGATTCTAGTAGTATCTACTTGAGGTAAACAGAAAGCTGATCAGCTGTTGACAGAAACACACATGTTAAAAAACCTCTCACCTAGCTATAATGTCCTTTGGAATAGATATGCTAAAAACAAACATAACTTTTTAATGTCCTACAGCCAGAACAACATAGAGTGTCTAGTTGTGAAAACTACTCTATTCATTTTAAATTATTCAAAATCAAACCAAACAAACAAAAAATACAGATAAACATTACTTTTTATATTTATTAAAAAGTTAATTATAAAACCAAATCCAACAAAACAATTCGACATATTTTATATTCACATTTTATTTCTCATTTTTATGTGACCCTGTGGTATTGGATTCTTGACATAAAAAACGCTCACCATAATAAAACTATTATAGTTATATTTGCATATATTATGTATTTTATAATTTCCACCGATAAGTTTCCCGTAGTAAACAATTGTGACACTTTTGAAAAATGATGAATAAATAAAATTGACAAGATATTTGTACGGATGACGGTTCAAATAAACCGAAATATATAGTAAACATGAATTTACTATCCACATACTCTTATCTAAAATTTTCTCTCAGTGGTAAAGTATCATAAGTAAAAATTAATCAAAAGAAATGTGACAACACTCCAGTGTTTTTCATCTCATAATCTCTTTTGTGTATTTATTTTAAACTTACCTAGGCGTATCTTCACTACTCTGTGCCAGTGCTGCCGCGACACGTTCCAGTCGCAATGACCGAGGGGTTGGTGGACTAGATTCACATTGGATCGGTCGATTTTCATCTTTAATTGAACTATCATCTTGACTATACTGAACTGCTGCTGGCTGGAAAACAACACCAAGTAATCGGAACATACAGCATTAAACAATCAGATCAGATGGTACAATGGGCAGATCAAATGGTACAATGGGCAGATCAGATGGTACAATGGGCAGATCAGATGGTACAATGGGCAGATCAGATGGTACAATGGGCAGACTATTCAGCATTCACTGATTGGTGTTTGAGCCATGCCTATTTTGTAATGGATAATGATGGCAGTATATCCCACAAACTCACAGTAATACAACCATAGCATGTGAAGTGTATGGCATTGCTGCAAAATCAAGTTTATCCATTCCAATAAAGTCAGTCTGACAATACTTAAAACACACCGACCACTGCCATAGGACCAAACAGGGGACATGTGCATACTTAAGGCTGTAAAACTTGTTTGTTTGATTGGGGATTAATCTTATATTCAAGGGTATTTCTTTCATATGACAGCGAATTGTTCATTACACACTGTTCCTTGCCTAACTACGGTGGAAAAATGAAGAGGAAACCTCATAAAAAAAAAAAACACCTGTGATTGCTGGAGCCACACCTGATGGTGGACAGAAGACAATTTCCAATAATAAGACCCACTCATCAAACTAGTGTTGACATGGCCCTCCTTCTAAACGGCATAGTTTCTTTACAACAGCCTCAATAATCACACAACAATCTAAATACTTTCATTCCTACATTTACTGCTGCTGATTTGGTGGTGGTAAACATTCTGGCCGAGTTTCCCTCACTAGTATCTGAGCTTAGAAAGGTTTCGTTTTCCCCAGGAATCAACAGATTGTTTTTTAACGCCACGCTGAATAGTAATCCACTCATGAAGGCAGTGTAATCCAACAGCAATTTGCATACTTACACATCCATACAATGCGTTTGATAACCTAGTAAATACATTAAACATTCTCCCCATCCCTCTAAAAAAACAACAATCTCAGCGTTTTTAAACATAATAACTTACAATAACATGAAATCTTTTTAAAAAATTGTGACAAATGAAATTATCTCCAAATAAAGCACTGTCAAGTCAGTGCAAGGGTCAGATTGTTTTGCTGTAAGATCCTCAGTCTCTGTTATTCTAAATAAGAACATATTAAAGTCCTAGCTTGTTAGAAGCGACTTACTGGACACCAAGGAATTATGTACTAAGAAATTAAACTGTTAATGTTTAGTATCGAACAGTACATATTATTCATCATCTCTACCAAAAACAGCAGTGAAACATTAAAGTGTTCAAAGGATCTAGCTAGCTTGTACATCTTCACATAAAATTGGTAAAATTTAGGCACAGAGGGTTAATATTCAGAAATTTTAGTCCATTTATTTAGTGATAAAATTGCCCTAAATGAAGGTTCCTATTGAAAAATAATTTTGAATAAAATCAAACAATGGAATCGAGTCTACATGCGAGACCAATCTAAGAAATTCGAAAAAGATTGCTATAAAGCTTCAAAATTTTGCAAATTTGGTGGATACCAAAACTTCAAAGCACAAGCAGCGTCAAATATAATGTTTGCATTTTATCAGAAAAATATTGTTAAAAATATTTTGTCTAATAAATCTTCTAAAAGAATCTCTATAAAGTTTACAGCCTTATTTGAAAATAAGAGTGCAGAAATAACAGCCATGGTATAATCATGGCCATGCTGAAGTATTACTGTTGTTTATGTTGCTTCTATTGGCTGGCAATTTTAAGGTGAGTACTAAAAGCTGTGCTGTAGATCAACATTGTGATGTAGATCCGTGTTATCTTTATCTAAGGTGCACAAACGGAGTGTGTTAGTTGAATTCCTACATAAAACACTAAGAAGGTGTCAGCTGACACAAGGTGTATTATTGGTTGATTGAAGGTGAGAATATCTTACCTGTTGAGAAGAAGCGCCGTCAGCCATTGTTGCTAACTGGGGACTAGAGGAGGAGTAAGTGTGCAGGTGTGAGGCAGACATACTAGCAGGGGCCTGTCAAGTAAACAACACTGCCACTATCGTCCACAGTCACCATGGGCAGATAACCCAGGAGGACACATTCCTATACACACCCAATCAGACATGGAGGCCATTGCACAAAGTCATTGAACATTATCAGTATATAAAATTAGAAAACATAATGGTTTCCGAATATGAATAATGTTCAAGTAACACTTTGTATAACGAATCACTGGACAAGTATGAAATGGCAAGAGATACTACCTGTTTAGAGCGGCTCTTGTAATTAAATATTTGTAGTTGTATAGGAAGAGCCAAAGTACAGATCTCACCCTTTGACCATGCCTGACATTCACGGATCCTAAGGCCAGTTTAGGGCTCAACTACCAGCGATCTTTCAGCAACATTATCACTAAAACATGGCTTGTTGTGAGCATTGATTGGAAACCAGAAATTGGTCATTGTATACCAAATGCTGTACGGCAACATTGGTTAGATGTGCATAGGAATGTCCCTTCCTTGGGCTTGGTGCTTCTAAACATTTATTTGCACTCAATTCCATGATAAGTTACCAGAATGTCCAGAAGTAGCTTAGCAATTACTTTTTTTGAATTATATATCATTAAAATAATTACATATCATAAATAACCACTTTTGTTCATTAGGTAAAGGTGACTTTTTTAAAGCAAATCTTTGTATTTGTGCTTTGTATTTTTCTGACATGGTTTGAGGAATCAAATAAAGGTGGGGAAGCATCAATGTGTTAGACAATCATAGGCAATAGAGCATTAGCAGCGAAACCACAAAGTTACCATTATATAACTGTTACTGAGGTGGTGTTAGAGCATAAATAGTGGTACAGTAGAGCACAAAATGGTAACCCAATGACCAATCAACACCATGCTACCAGTCATTCAATTGTCAAGGGTCTCATCTAGAGACATGATCCCTATTGGTAAACCGCTTCAATAATGCCATCAGGTCTCCAGTAATATAACATATCCTGTTGAGTTTTCTTCACTGTAACTTGTCTTGTTAACAATGGCTTCAAAAAGCATGGCGTATTCTGGTCATGAGGTTACATCTTAAGTATATTGTCAGTAATTAAAACTGTTACAAACAAACAGATGACAAATCAATTAAATGTGAAATTCAATGAAATCTAGATGATGCAGAGTTCAAACTTAATGATACAGAAGATTTTTCCGAAAGGATAATTTAATCCAGTAGTTTACAGATCTTTGTCTTCAGTGTTGAGAAAAAACAACAAAATACAACAACATATTTACACATTTTCATGCTGACATGGACAAACAAACTTTCTGCATGGAGATGTGATGAACACTGGGGATGGGTGGTGTGTGTTGGATTGTATTTTATGGAGTGGGTGGTGTGTGTTGGATTGTAATCTATGGTGTGGGTGGTGTGTGTTGGATTGTAATTTATAGAGTGGGTGGTGTGTGTTGGATTGTAATTTATGGAGTGGGTGGTGTGTGTAGGATTGTAATTTATGGAGTGGGTGGTGTGTGTTGGATTGTAATTTATGGAGTGGGTGGTGTGTGTTGGATTGTAATTTATGAAGTGGGTGGTGTGTGTTGGATTGTAATTTATGAGGTGGGTTGTGTGTGTAGCATTGTAATTTATTTAGTGGGTTGTGTGTGTAGCATTGTAATTTATGGAGTGGGTGGTGTGTGTTGGATTGTAATTTATGAAGTGGGTGGTGTGTGTAGCATTATAATTTATGGAGTGGGTGGTGTGTGTTGGATTGTAATTTTGGTGTAGGTGGTGTGTGTTGGATTGTAATTTATGAAGTGGGTGGTATGTGTTGGATTGTAATTTATGGAGTGGGTGGTGTATGTTGGATTGTAATTTATGGAGTGGGTGGTGTGTGTTGGGTTGTAATTAATGGAGTGGGTGGTGTGTGTTGGATTGTAATTTATGAAGTGAGTGTTGGATTGTAATTTGATTTAGTGCTAAATCAGTTTCAGAAACTGCTGACACCGATTTCAGCTGATACATCATTCTGCAACTGTTAGATCCTTAGCTTAGTACTGGCTCCATTTAAACTGAGCTCTGTGTACATCCTGTATAAAGATCTGCTTGAATATTCTGCTTGAGATTCTACATGTATGTATGTTTGAATATGCTGCTTGGGATTCTACAGTTCTGTATGTTTGAATATGCTGCTTGAGATTCTACATGTATGTCTGTTTGAATATGCTGCTTGAGATTCTACATGTTTGTCTGTTTGAATATGCTGCTTGAGATTCTACATGTATGTCTGTTTGAATATGCTGCTTGAGATTCTACATTTATGTCTGTTTGAATATGCTGTTTGAGATTCTACATTTATGTCTGTTTGAATATGCTGCTTGAGATTCTACATGTTTGTCTGTTTGAATATGCTGCTTGAGATTCTACATGTTTGTCTGTTTGAATATGCTGCTTGGGATTCTACATGTATGTCTGTTTGAATATGCTGCTAGGGATTCTACATTTCTGCCTCTTTGAATACATTGCTTGGAATTCTATATGTATGCCTGTTTGAATATGCTGCTTAGGACTCTACATGCTTGTCTGTTGACAAATGCTGCATGTGATTCTACATGTATGACTGATTGCATATGCTGCTTAGGATGTATGTACTTTTAAGTCATATTGGCATATTCAACATAAATTTTGCATAAAAATACTCCACGTAGGCAAGTCTGGACTAGCCACACTGATGCCGAGGGTTTTATCTCGCTGTTAAAATATGATATTTATGTTTTCTTTTGTCTCGCTACATGTGTAACTGGCCATAAGTGTTACTGGTCATAAGTGATATTGGCAGTAAGAATAACTGGCCACAAGTGCTACTGGTCATAAGTGTAACTGGCCACAAGGGTAACTGGCCACAAGTGTTACTGGCCATAAGTGTTACTGGTCATACGTGTTACTGGCCATAAGTGCTACTGTCCACATGTGTTACTGGTCATACGTGTTGCTGGCCATAAGTGTTACTGGTCACAAGTGATATTGGTCATAAGTGTTACTGGTCATACGTGTTACTGGTCATAAGTGTAACTGGCCATAAGTGTTACTGGTCATAGGTGTTACTGGTCATAAGTGTTATTGGCCATAAGTGTTACTGGTCATAAGTGTTACTGGCCATAAGTGATATTGGTCATAAGTGTAACTGACCATAAGTGTTACTGGCCATAATTGTTACTGGTCATAAGTGCTGCTGTCCACATGTGTTACTAATTATACGTGTTACTGGCCATAAGTGTTATTGGTCATAAGTGTTACTGATCATAAGTCTTAAGAGTCATAAGTGTAACTGGTCATAAGTGTTACTAGTCATAAGTATTACTGGTCATAAGTGTTAATGGCCATAAGTGATATTGGTTATAAGTGTTAAGAGTCATAAGTGTTTCTAGTCACAAGTGTTACTGGTCATATGTGTTTATGGTCACAAATGATATTGGTCATAAGTGTTATTGGCCATAAGTGTTACTGGCCATAAGTGTTACTGGTCACAAGTGATATTGGTCATAAGTGTTACTGGTCATAAGTCTTAAGAGTCATAAGTGTTACTAGTCATAAGTATTACTGGTCATTAGTGTTAATGGCCATAAGTGATATTGGTCATAAGTGTTACTGGTCATAAGTGTTACTAGTCACAAGTGTTACTGGTCATATGTATTTCTGGTCACAAATGATATTGGTCATAAGTGTTACTAGTCATAAGTGTTACTGGCCATAAGTGTTATTGGCCATAAGTGATATTGGTCACAGGTGTTACTGGTCATAAGTGTTACTGGTCATAAGTATTACTGGTCATAAGTGTTACTGGTCATAAGTGTTACTGGCCATAAGTGATATTGGTCATAAGTGATATTGGTCATAAGTGTTACTAGTAATAAGTGTTACTGGTCATAAGTGTTACTGGCCATAAGTGTTACCAACCATAAGTGTTACTGGTCATAATTGTTACCGGCCATAAGTGTTACTGGTCATAATTGTTACCGGCCATAAGTGTTACTGGCCATAAATGTTACTGGCCATAAGTGTTACAGGTCACAAGTGATATTGGTCATAAGTGTTACTGGTCATAGGTGTTACTGGTCATAAGTGTTACTGACCATAAGTGAAATTGGTCATAAGTGTTACTGGTCATAAGTATTACTGGTCATAAGTGTTACTGGTCGTAAGTTTTACTGGTCATAAATTATTCTTATTCCTCTGAATCATTGCTTTAATTTTCTTGTCAATGTAAAAGCCAAAGAATGAATAATTCTCACATTAATCACCGAAATTACAATAAAATATTATTAAACTTTGACAAAACAGAATAAAGATACAAGCAAAGAAAGATAAAATAAAACAGATAAACAGAGAAAAAAGAAGCTTTGCTGTTAGGAACAAGCTGAATCTAGCTGCAATTTTGTATGTCTAGGATATATGAGAGACCTAATACATGTATTATAGAACAGAAATTCGAGAGCTACATGTAATAGAAAACTGAAATGAGGAGGAACAATGATGACTTGTAAGATCTCACAGCAAAAAAAAAACGGAGTGAGCTCCCCTGGCACTGACTTACTGTGTGATATTTCTGGAGATAATCACGTGACTGATATGAACGAGGGGTGGGCGTCGACCGTCCGCTCAAGGGAGGGGACGACCGCTCATACCCAGTGCGCCATCGACTGGCAATAGCGTCCAGACTGCCGCTGCCTACCCTATTCTCTATTGCCTCTGCCCGTTGTTCCGTGCTCTCTTTCTCTTCTTGGATTAATCTGAAACCCAAGAGAAGCAGAAAGGAAGTTTACTTTTCAGTTTATTAACAGCATATAATATACAATAAAACAATGCTTAAATAAGACATCTCAGTGAAAATCTCTAACAGTTTTACCATGACCAGTGGTAAACCCTTGATGAGGAGGAGAATAAATACTAAACTGTGTCATATACATGTAGGTCTACAGATTTGTTTTTAATAACCTGTGCAACTAAACTGCTTGATAAAAGTATTTGTTTTACCTTTCATCTAATGCTATATTTTATAATTTCTATTCTAATCCCAAACTATTTATTAATATCTGAATAAAACCCAATCTTCAAGTTAATCAAAACCTAAACCAATAACTTTTTTACTCGTTTCATACATCCAATATTACCCTCTTAATACCATCCTTTTCTAATATCAAACATATACCTCATAAACGTGTGACTCACTCATATACCTGATGGTGGCCGGACGAACTCAAACCGCTGGCCAGTACAGTGAAGTAGGATAAGTAAACAACCAGTAAACCATTGCCCTCCTATCCTATAAGTCTTGCTTATCACTTACCTAATCCTATATATCTTGCTAATCACTTACCTAATCCTATATATCTTGCTAGTCACTTACCTAATCCTATATATCATGCTTATCACTTACCTAATCCTATATATCTTGCTAATCACTTACCTAATCCTATATATCATGCTTATCACTTACCTAATCCTATATATCATGCTTATCACTTACCTAATCCTATATATCTTGCTAATCACTTACCTAATCCTATATATCATGCTTATCACTTACCTAATCCTATATATCATGCTTATCACTTACCTAATCCTATATATCTTGCTAATCACTTACCTAATCCTA
>JAVFBX010021092.1:0-31596 GCA_034783855.1 Mopalia kennerleyi | reverse complement strand
AAAAAGAACACAAGATATGCCACGTTTGACAGCCATCGAGAGAGAGAGAGAGCCGTTGGAATGGTCCAACAAGGAGCTACACACGTCAACGTCGCCAGAAGGTTGGGCTGCGCACGCATCACTATCACCAGGTTGCTGCAGCGGTTACGTCAGACAGGCCCAGGAGTGGAAGACCACGAGTAACCACGCCCCGTTGTTCAGTGATCAGTGCTCTAACGAAATTTTTCGACCCTACCCATCTTTAAAGGCAGATCAGCTGCTTGGGTTTGTTAGTACTTAAGGCTATTTCACTCATATGAAACAACCACTACCAATACCGCTATCAACAAACAAAGAAAAGACAGGACGTAATAAAATTATATCACAAACAGATCGGCTTCATGTTGCCCCTTAGTTCAGAAATTAGCTGGTGCTTGGGAGATTACAGCAAAACATGTAGATCGAGATGTCACATCGATGCTCATGATATTATATTTATCATTAAAACTAATAATGAAAGCAAATATACATATGTTCAAAACAATTGTGTCCTGATCAACAGGATTACACAACTTATTTTCAACCTATAAAATATCATTACATGTAAACGCCAACTTGTAAATCAAACTTTTCTCCATACGGTCAAACTTTGTAAACTTTAGTCACTCTTAGGTCCGAGTATTTATTTGTTCCTTCTTGATGTTCAACCGTTTACAGGTGGGTTTTTAATGTCGGATATGTTTGCGGCAACACCCACGTAGATTAAATTATTGCTTTAATTAGGTTTTAGCTTAATGATGAGAAAGCCATCAAAAACCCAATTCTAAAGGATTTCCTTTAGAAGCCTTCCTTAGACATTGATATATGAACAGCCGAAAATAGCATTGACGTGCTGTACAGACATCCAGTTGAAGTATCAGCAAAGATTTGTAATAATGTTTGGGAATCAGACCGCCCATGACATAAACAGGCCATTTATCATGTCCTGACATGTGATTAGGGTATGTATACATTTTGTAAGTCATCTTAACCGACGAACGCCTCCATCAATTGATGGTCAACCCATTTTGAAAGACAAAGCAACAGTCTGCAAGTAACTAGCCGCCCCCAAAACAGCCTAGACGTTTGTGTCGTTTAAAATGTTGGTCTCATTCTCACAGAGTAGTTAATCTTTTGCGTTACTCATTTGCTGTATTTGATAACCTTTTAGTTTTATCAAGCTACCAACAACCCGAAAAGGTTATGAAATTCAAAAGTAGAAAGTATTGCTTTGTTTTAATAGACTGCTTTCCAACTCACATAGAGCGAATACAGCCACTTAATAAATATTATGTTCCGGACAACCACGTGGGATGCTCGTTTACATGCAGCCATAAACCTGTAACATAACTATATACACTAACGTCTGAACACGTTTATAAATACTTCATTGGTTGTCTTTTTGTAGAAGATTTTCCAACTTGTTCACAAGCTTTATTATGTAATGTCCATTCATTGTATTTGATGTACGGTATACATGTATATTGATTGAGAAGCTGACGTAACTATTTGTGTTTATAAGACACGAATATAAAGTAAATCATCATCAGGCAGGTTTATTAACAATCCACGCTACATACGTATGTTCCGAAAGTGTAAACTCCCAGTCTTTGGAATGATAGTGATCAGACAGGAAGGTATACATGCACTGGAACATCCTATATTGCATTCCTGGCACCGATGTAAGAAGCGCGATTTATTAAAAAAAGAGTTAATTCATTTCTAAAAGAAGTAATGCTTTATTCTCAAAAAGCACTTTAGAAGACGGATGCATTCTAGGGTGTTTTATCGCGATAGTACCCAGCCAAAACGCACAATTAAACGGTTGCAAGGACGATGGTACTTAGCGAAAATTTAGTCAAAAAAACATATTTCCCCCTTGTTTTTGGTACATCTAGTAGCATTAGCGGATATCTTGTCAGTTTACTTTTTAATTTTTTTCGAAGGTCAAAAACTACGAAAAAATGTTGTTTATATTAACCGGTTATGTCTACAGCCCGAAACTAGACAATAACAATTAGTACAGGTAACTAAATTATTTAGAAATAAGTGAATAATGCTAATTTAAAACGTAGATATATATTATGTCAGAAATACAGATGTGTACATAATACATAATAATATAGACATACTTGATTCTAGTTTTGCCTAAATAAGAGTCTAAAATCTAAAAATCTAAGGTGTCGGGTTTATTAAAGGTGCCTGCGTATTTCCTCTCTTGAGTGCGTCGGTGGATAATGTCACATAAGACCGACACCAAGGCTTGATTCCCATTGTATGAACCGAGTTCTGGCGTTAGCGTGTCAGATTCAAAGACATTCCGTCAATATGCCGCCAGCAGGTTTGCGTACTTCTGTCGACCCCATGTACACGAGGGAGCCATACGATGTCGCGGGGTGGTTTTTACGACTATTCTCGCGGGTTTCCCTTGTATTTACATAAGGCAGAGTGAGAATCGGACAATCCCTTGTTATACGAATTAAGTACCATAGAGTACAACGTTAAACACCAATCAAATAATCTCTTCTTTGAACTACAGCTACATCTACATGAATTTAGACACAAATCTGGGTGATATATGCCTCCCTTGTACACATGTAGAATAATTCCAAAAAAACTCATTTTGACTAAATATTTCCCTGTTGTTATAGCTTCCCGTTTATTATCAAAAGTCTGTCGTAATAATGACAGGGGCGCCGATATGTCCAGCTTGTTTGGTAAGCCAGCGAACTGTCACAGACAATTTAAAGCTTTGTTTGGCTTACAGAATGCTGCCTTAAAACATATATTGAACAGAATGCCCTGACGATTAAATTAAAATCTGTTTTCTTCTACTCTTTATTTTGGTTCAGAATTTTTCGCAACGGTTGATTTTTGAGAACCGTTTTGAGAACTAGTTAATCAGGTAATACATTGCTAATCGCAACATGTCGTTGATATATGGCAATGTATGGCAGTCTGACAATACTTGAAAAATCATAAGGTTTTGTAACATGTATCTGCTATAGTTTGCCATATTGCCTGGACCGCACATGTTAAAAATCGCTTAACAACTGGAGACCTCCGTATTGGCTAGTGTGAATGAGTAGACAGTATTGTCGGGAGAATCCGGCCATGCCTAAAAATTCTGGTATGTTGGAGCAAAATTCGTCCGACAGACACCGACTCTGACTCTGCCCCGGGCTATATCATTTGTCACCAGGACTTTGTCCTAGAGTTCGCGTTACATATTGGTATTTAAATTAAATGGTAAATACCTCCAATGGCTTTTTTTAAAATTTCTACTCAAGATATACGGTGTACTATATCCATGCGTGCTATCTTTAATTTTTAAAGATACGTTAACGTTTACTAGGGTTGCGTTAATATTCTTGTTTATACGCTTTGTATTTCTTAATACGCATTGTATTTATAGCTCTAGAAGATGAAGCTGAAGTTGGTATGGTAAGCCTTGTCTGTTGTTGTTCAGAACTAACCCTCTATTTTCACTGTGACACTTTTCCATCACATTTCTAGGGATCAACGAGCCGGTAGAAAAACAACAGCTGAATCTCTGATGCGCAGGCGTTGGTTGTTGACCTGACATTTGGCTGAGAGAGATCGCAAATGGCCACTGCAAGGTCTGGCTACATACTGGTTTGATTATTTGTTTGACGATTTGCACTGTCACCTATCTAAATGTTGAATACAAAACAACACGAAACTACTCTCTTTGTTTGGTTGTCATCAAAGCCGTAACAAGAATGAAAGTAATACAAAGGTTATGCTGTTGATTTTATTGTTATCTTTTGATTTCAATATCAACAATACAACTCTTACCTTGTTTAATGGTTGGATTGGCTCGTTCTCAGCCAACAGACAATCTGAGAATTTAATTACCCACGTATAACCCTGGCAGTTATTACAATGATTTAAAACAATTGTGCTGTTCTGCAAGGCTTAATAGGAAACTATTGACGCAGACTAAAGCTTGATTGATGTGGCGTATTTGAAGAAGACCGTATAACTGTGGAAAGTCACGCAACGGTCCGAGCGATTCCCCAACATTCTGTCTGAATTTAAACACACAACACAATCAAACAGGCATTACAATAGTGTACCTCCTTGATAAGCCGTGTTATTTGTCACGCAATTAAAATGTCGGTGGGTTTAATTAACTATTCTATAAGATTATTAAAAATAAAAAACACAAGCAATTACAAGAAAAGCCAAGAGAACAAAAACAAATGCAATACAGGATCAGCCAAAACAAATATACTTGATATTTTCTTCACAAATTAATTATATATAGGTTAGCAAAATCTCAACATCTAATTTCAATACGATAGAGGGAATAAAATAACAACACCGACAAAAAAAATAAAGCTCAAGAGAACAAAAAAATATATATATTTCAGCACGCAATTCACATCAATGTTCAGCTATAGTATTAAGTTATCAAACATTATTATTGTTCAATTAAGTTAATCGTTAAATGGAAAGCAATAGTATTACTTTATCAGACTTATGATAAAGGGTTCGCTACCCCTCGTACTATCTGACGTAAGTGTTCTAGTAACACAAATGTACACACGGAATTGAATTACAGCTAGTGGGAACCTTATCGGAATTATTAATAATAACAACAAAAACAACAACGAAAACGAGCATGCTATCGACGATTGAGATGTTTTCAAAGAATTTAAACTGACTTTACAATGACTTTTTACTGTTTTTAGAAATGTAGAATTAATCTTCCCACCCGTAATGAGATAAAATAACGCTGTTTATGACAAATCCGCATTAATAAACTCAGGTCGTTGTCCTCAGTTAGGGTTTGTTAATTGCTTTTATCATACAATCGAATGACAATTTGTGAGACAAATGGCCAATTGTTTAAACGATATGGATTGAGGAAGGAATGGCCAGTGTGTAGCAAATTGGAGACACTTAAGCGTTTTATCCACATAAACCCTGACAAATAGGATATTTCTCTCACATTTGTTCCGTAAAGCTGTCGTCCTAAGCGTTATATATTGCCTGACTAGTTTAGATACCGTTTACTGCGCGCGGCGATTAACACAGATTTCTGCACGATGACCAAATTACACAAACATATCTCCTAGGATTAAAGCAAAGCTGACTTAGCACCATTGGAAAATAAATTTAGATTTACCAAAATTATCTATAGTTTATTCACTAGTCTTTTAAACAATGCAGTACGTGGGTTCTTCTGACAAACAATACGGTTCGCAAAATAGACAGCACGCTATTAAGGGGGAACGCGATTAGAGCGTTAGACACTTCGTTCTCTATCCATGTCCTTCTACTCACAGTTTTAAGTCTCTTTAATAGTCGACCTGGGGTATATGAGTGTGACCCCGGCAATCGGTGGGCTGGTTGCTAAAAGGTCTTATCTCAGCTTTACTCTATATTTAAGTAATGTAGAGTAACACTTTGATAATCCGTGTCCTATAAGTGGAATTCAGCGAACCCGTTATCTTATAAGTGCAATTACTTTGATTATGATGTAATCCTCAATTAATAAAAGAAACACAGGCGAGGGTTTGTCTATCAATCGAAAGATAGTCCTACACACCTGTTTTTCAAAAGCAAAAGCAACACAGTAATACGTATACAACTATACAGGGATCTCGGATATTGTATTCCGTTAATGATTAAACGCAACCAAATTATTTGACTTGAAAACTCGTCAGTTTTCTTAGATATGAAGTTGCATAGCATATTATAGCTAGCCAGGCTTCTTTATAAAATGTAATAAGGGAGAGGGAGAAAGAATTTAAAAAAGATATAAAATATTTACTTTTATGACATTCAAAACATAGTGTGGATTTAAGCTGTCGCGTCAGACAGCGGCAGGTTCGATGTCTGAAGGAGAATACATGTCTAATCAAATGTTGTTTTCGTTTATACAGTTTGATTCCTTGAACATTTCTTCGGAACTCCGCTGACAATAAAGTCATTAGCTCATCTAAGCTAATATACGAAACGAAGGAATAGGGTTAACGGACCAAATTGGATGCTGATCAGGGTGTTTAGATAGCAACTGATCTAACAGACCGCTTCTGTCACTATTGTGTCTCGGACGCTGTTGTACACAATGTTATATTTGTCTAAATTGTTAGGTCTGTGGTTATCAACACAAGTTTTACTTTGATACAAACTTTAAAATACAAAATTTGACTATAAACAATATAGTTGTTTTTACCGTTGTTAGTCTACAATGTGATTGTAATTTTGGTTCATATATTCAGATTAATTTTATATCCGTATGATATAATGTACAAACTACAACTGTCCAATATGTTACGATAGTGACGTCACCATTTTCAGAACTACTGTGTGTTATGAATAACCAGGCATAAACAAAATAGCCGTCAGATTGATAGCCGTTCCATTTTAAATTTCTGGTCAATGCAGAATCAGAAGAGCTATGTGTGTCTTTGTGAGACAAAAAAAAAAGAAGACAACATTTTCGAAATCCCTCTAAGTCTCTAACGAAAAGAAGTGATTCATGATGTACACAGTTTTATTGAGCTCCAAAAGAACCAAACATCAGTTCCATGTATCGCGAGAAAAATACAGGTCACAGCGGTGTTTGTGGGCCAATAAACAATAGCAGGTCAAAGTTGATAGAAATCAGATGTCCTTCCTATCCAAATGTTTCTTTGACTGAGTTATTCATCGACAATAGAAATATCAACGTCGTAGGTGAACGGCACTTAACATTTTGAAAATTAAAATGTGAACATTTTTCTAATTTTATTTTTAAATCATCTCAGAATGCATCATCGGTAAAGATGTGTCATCTCTGGACGTAAAGGGTGCATAGAAAAGTCTTACGATAAAATTACTAGCAGCTAATATATATCATATTGTAGGCTTATTTTACCGCTTTCAATGAACATTTCTCGAACCTCTTAGCTTAACTGAAGGCTGAGAGGAAGATTTCCACAATGGTCTTTTTCACAACTGAGCAACACATTCAAACTAAGGATAGAAGTTCCAATCACTTCTTCCCAAAGATCACTAAGCCCCATCGAAATAAACTCAAATACTGCAAGTCTAATAGATAATAACGATGGCTTAAATACAGACCAGCCCATGTCCGGTTTTTTTTCGGCCTTTTTGTTTTACACCTCAAATTCAGCAATATTCTCTTTTAACTTTTGGGGGACACTTTTGGATTAATAGATTGTGACGAACACAGACAAATTATGTTTGAGGATGCTTCAGTGAAATAGAAGCTGATGGAACAGATTTTAAGAGAGGGCAGAACAAGAAAGATTTAATAACAAGAAACGAGTCACAGAGATGTCGCCTGACTACCCCCCGCCTCTACTTGTGCAGCTCACAGCGATGACTCCCGTAACCCCATCGCCTTGTACAAATTGATTCTCCAGGCCGGCCCTAGTACTGCAAATCTCCCGACGATCGTTTTTACGTGACGCCAATCGTGTAAAATAGACTAGATTCAACAAGTAAAACAGAGTAATATTCCACTCTCATGGGGGAAACTCTATTGGGTGAGTTAATGAGAAAGCAGCAAAAGCCGCTGATTTGTTCAGGAGAATCACAAACCACTTAGTCAGAAAAAAATTATTCAAACTGTCGTCAAATATGGAGCACCGACACAAACAGTTATGAAAATCACCGGACATAGCTCTCAATAAAGTGTCCGGGACTATTATATCATGTTTGACTACTGAGGACAAAGTCAGTTTTCACTAATCTTGCAGTCTCAGTTTCGTGAGTCAACACTTTCTGATGAGGTTATCGCTATCACGCAGTCGCATTCAAAATCTCAAAATCCCTTAACTAATGGTCTTCCTGTCTAATCCTCTCACGATAACGCTCGTCTCATTAGAGTGCACTCTTCAATAATTGTACATTCTGCTTCCATTACTCTAGTAAATACGTTTATCTGGGCTCATTTTAAAGACTCTCAAAATGTTTCGTTTGAAAATTTCGATAAGACTTGAGTCATGAAATATGTCACGTGAAGTTACATTTCGCTGTCCGTCTGTTTACCATGTGTCCGTGTGCCATTTAGCATCACAAATAAAAATCCGACGAAGCAAATAATTCAAGGAAAAAAGCAAGCCAACATTTTGTTTTAGTGTATATTTTTTTACCTTATTAATTGTTTTAAATTGTGTGTAATAAATAGACCATTGATTGTATGGTTATGTATGCTCGCAGCTTCAGCCAGCCTTAATCATACAGAACCATACAATCTGAGAACCTATAGTTACCGTTCTATTAGCGGGACACGTTACCCAGAATGCAGCTATTACACCCACATATTCTATTTGAGTATATATATGTTAACTATATATGTTAAAATACTAGTATGTATTACTTGTTGAATCTTGTCTATTTTGAACGATTGGCGCACATTATTAGAACACTACATGTACAAATCGAAACCAAAGCTGTTTAAAACATATTAATGTGTGTGGAAAAAGTAATTAAAATGACGAAAAACTGTTATTAATACAACTGAAAATAATATTTACAAAAAAATGGTTACCTGCATAACAGTGTGACAACATTCTATTGATTATACGCCTCTATTCTAAAACTGTTGTCGAAATATACATGTATAAGTGTGTCTCTCAACTCTTCTAAGAAAGTTTAAAGTCGATGGCGATTCAGTCATAGGTCTCTGTGTAGATACAGTTTTATTTCAGTCTGGCATGGTCTGACTAATGGCGTAAACTGGAAGAAAATTATTTTGGGTTTTGTATTCAAATCGACCCATACGCTGGACAAGATAATGTTTAAGTAACCTAAACTTAAGTCAGGCAATTGTGGAAGAAGCCTAAGTTTTGTTTGGCAATACACGCATATATTTCTCAAACGTAACTACACTGACACAGGGACGTCGATTAATTAAAACGGATGAATCAGCTTTTGTTCTTGATTAATTAACATGCAGACAAGCTTCTGTATAGATCTTAAAGGTGTTGTTATGTGTAACCTTACCGAAAATATATATAGAAATCACCAACAATGGAAACAATGGAAAAACGATGGAACAGGAAGAGCACTTCCTCACCGCGTATGCCCTCTGGCTAAGGCCAGTTCGTTTCAAGATTAGCAATACTGTTGGAAAGTCAATTTTCCTTCAGTAATGAAGGAAAATTGACTTTCCAACATTGTGGAAACGCTTCACATATTGGTTGTGCTAGTGTCAATTATTGTTGGAATACATCGCCGTCATATAAGTGAAATATTTTTAAGCACGACCTAAAACACCAATCAATCTCCATCGTGTAACACAACAATAGAGTATTCTGTTTAAATGTTGATGTATCAATCCTATATACCCAATATAACCAGTCTTTCACGATTTACGATTCATCACTGGATTAGAGACAGTATGATTGATCTTAATTGTAGTATAGAATCTAATTATTTGTTTTTTGTTTGTAATGCATACTAGAAAAAAAGACACGGATTGATTTAATATGAGGGTTCATATCAACATCACCCAAAAGAAAAGTTCTTCCTTATCGAAATATGATTAATTATTAAATAGTCTCCTGGACATGCTGTTCATTGTAAATTTAAGAAAGAACAAGATTTATAAACGCACGAAAACAAATATTATGATGGATTATTAATTGTTCTATAGACGAATAGAAGAGAACTATAAACAAATCTGGACAAGGATTAACTGAGAACTTGTAGGTAGATCAACATAGATTATAGCCACCAGCGACAATGTATATCTGGCAGTTATTACAAACGCATAAAAGGTAAATCAGTGACAGGCCTGTGTAAACTTACATGCACTGGTATGTGTTTGTTCTAATTTTTAACGGAATCGGATACAGATGATATAAAACTACGTCTGACAACTTTTGTTACACTGGCCATTTATTTTGTCACACTAATGATATCAAATCTGAATTCACACAGGGAGTTGCTGTTAACAAGCCACACAATAATCAGCAAATGAACTGATCGCGAATTATGGATTTCTTATGTCTCAGTATTAGTCCTTGTAGTTGCTAGTTCTGTTGTGATCTAAAATTAAGAGTGTTTTAATCCAAAAGGCGCATTCCCATGGTGCGATTTGAAGTAAAGATTCCAAGGGATGTCCCGCATTTGCGGAGTTTTCATTGGAGGATTGTTTCGTTCTTCTTTATAAACCAATCAAACTGGTGTAGTTAAGAGGAATACCTTTAAGTGGTAACTACATATCGTACGGTTAGAATGCACATAAAGTAGAAGAGAAGTGCGGGTTGAATGTATGTAATGTCCGCTTACTCTATACTATATAGTTAAATGGTCCAGATTTCGCTTCATATCAAACTGTAAGTGACCGTCGGTTATGGTGTAATAGTTGGTTGGGGACACAGATGCCTTTATTAACAAAAGAAACTAGGACAATATATTTGTTTCCCGAACGTTGTTTCATATTTGCAATCTTTTAAAAATATGTCGGGGGGAGGGGAGGAGGGGAAGGTAATGACCTAACCTGTATGTTGTCGTTTAATAGCGTATTGTGTCGGATATTCCAAATGTAAGTTAACAAAAAGTCCAGCGAAGGTTTACTGTTATGCGAGGATGAATCAGACCAAATAAATGTTACAAAATGTGAAATATACAGCAAAGTGTATTGATCACATACAACTGTGTACATATGATTGTGTTGCATTTTTATCATAAAAACCGAATTATCGAAATCAGAGCAGAAATGAAAAAGACATCAGACTTAAAATGGTAAATATATAGCAGCAATGTTTTTATTGACATGCTTATGTAAAAGTGGCTACATACATTATCTTTGCGATACGCACGTAGACTTTGAATAACCTCTTCGTTAAACCCCAATCAAACAAACAATCATACTCGCGACATTAAAATAAAAAAATGTGGAGATGTAGAATCGATGTATATATTTTGTACGTGTCAATAAGACCATGTATCCCTAGGTAATCTCTGAGCTGAAGGGCAGCCTGAAGCCAATCTGTTTGTGACTTATTTGTACTACGTCATGTGATTGTCCTGTATTTGACCGACCTCGCCTTTGTTTGGTGCCAGTGGCATCGAGGGTGGTTTCCTTCATCCTATGGGCTCACACGCCGTCATATGAATGAAAGAAACTTTATAGGTAAGGCGTTAAACTACAATCAAACAAACAGACAAACACCATGTATCATTGAACTGCATATGGGCGTAACACTGAGTTCTAATCAACCAGTAAATTTATATATTGTGTAAGTGTATCACAACATGTATAAGCGAAGTGCATCTGTGCACAACACTGAATACTAATCAACCGATACATACATGTGTTTGTAAGTGCCATCACAAGATGCCTTTGATCAAGGTAGTTTACTTGCACTCAATATTAGACGAACACGGCATACTACAAAACACTATACGTTAGATCAGCTGAGTATAGGTAAAATGTAGTAATCTAGAGGTAAGGTAAAGGTAATATTGTACTATCATATTTAAGAATCCAATTGTATTGCACTACAAGTCGCAAGATCCACAGATTAAACCAGTTTAATAAATTAAAATACAACGAACAATAAAGTATTAATTTAAAACACAAATAGACTGATATCGTAGGGCAAGAACATCTGTATCCCAATCGATAGGCAAATAATTGTACTGCTTACTCGGCTAGGGTCGAACGGCTTTGTTCTGTTTAACCTTTTATCGACCGAAGATTCGAGATTGGAATTTATTTCCTGCTCCGATTAAAAATATCAACGATTACAACCAATTTTTCTAATTAAAAATTAAAACCGTATGCTTCAAATTGGCTCCCGCTGTCGGTTATAACCGTGGCGAACAAGTTGTTTTTATTAGTCTTTGTCGTTTCAGAAACAGCTGCAGCTCACTTAATGGTTATCTTTAAAATAACTATATTTCAGATACATCAGAATGTAGCCTAGGTGTCTCGATGGAAACCACATCTCATCAATTCAACGAGCGTCCTAAACTACACAAATCAGTGTCAAATGCTGTTTTCTTAATTTGACATGATTTGGTGTTCACGATCCACCAGGTATTCTGCTGATCGACGGATCTTTAAAGCTAAATCAAGGTATTGTATATATAGTGTTTGCAGTTTTGTTAATTCAAGTTACAGATCCATTAAATAATTGCAACATATAACACAAAACATTCAAGATTTGTCCAAAATAATCCAGCCTGGCAAATAACGACAAAGCACCGGCAGTTGACTCTAACAAATATAACAAAGCACAGAGACTATATGTTAAAAATTTCTAACTTTGTTATTTCTTTTTTGTATTATATTTTTTTTCCTCTCTCTGCATGATAGACTTTGTATAATGTCCTGAGGCCGAAACTAATGTACTGAACTTTTGTTTATTTGTATTCAATTTATTTCAACTTAATGTGCACAGCATAAACCTTTTAGCATAATGTATATTTTGATTGAATAAAGTAAGTTTATCAAAAATGATATGTATAACATTTGTGCAGCTGCGAGGCAGTATACAAGGTCGCTGGTAAATATGCAACAGAATCAGTTCCTCATACATCAATTTACATTCGAGATTAGTAGCCTATAGAGACAGGCATTTTAGTTTCAAGTTCATAAAGGCATTACACTGGCATTCACATTTAATCAAGTTGAAGCTTGAATTTAAAACGTTAATATTCTATTGTCTCATCCATGAAGTAGACTGCTGTTATCTGAAACAATACTCTTAAAGAAATTAATAATTTAACTGAACCCATCTGCATAATGCTGTACATGTATTTTCGTGGTGAACCCATAGCAATTCATTTTTAGGACAATATCCCTAAGGGGTCACGCGTTCGGCTCATTGTCCACGTTGTCGTTCGTCACAAACAGTTTTCGAATAGGGTTTATTTTCACCTGGAGCCATTCTGAGGAACGCTGGCAAGCCATTCCAGTGTGTTTTCTTCACAGTGTGTTCTCACTGCGTTATTTGTTGTAATGATTCCAGGGTTCCCTTAACTTGTTGCCTTCTCATTGATAAATTGTTTAGATCTTTTCTCACGGTGACGAACCAAAACACCTAATATCAAGAAAATTCCCTGGATTGAAAGCCGTGATTACAGTTATGTAAATATGCTTATATAACAGAGATATAATTCAAAAGAAAACTCACACAAATACATAATTAAAATATTGTGTGCTTTGCTGTGTTGAACAATGAATGTGTCTCCATTGTTAAGAAATGTCAGTATAACTAAGGTTGAAATGTATGGAATTCATAGCCCGCGGGACGAGGGTCCTCCTTACTATTGGGCGGCACAAAGTAACGTTATTTAATTCAATTACCTTCATCAACTGATTCGTTTTTTCCAAAGTATTGAGCCCAGTGATAGTATTTTTGTCTAAGAACCTACATATATAATTGACGGGAATTGTGGAAAATCACGTGCTGTTCAACATGACACAACTGCCCCTTGGAAACGAAACCAATCAAAAATAAGGCTAATTAGCCAATCAAAGCACGGAGTCCAGTGACCACGTGTTGTACATGCTGGTATCCGCGAAACGCACTTCGCAAAGATGGCACGAATGCACTTGAAAACGAGGCTCTGTTCGAACATATGTGTATGTCAAATTGATTGAATAGTACACGACTGCCGAATATGATTAAGACGTTAGACACATAACCTATTTCAAACTGCGAAGAATTTGTCCAGTTCCAGGTTACTCAAAGACTGCTGTAACAAATGAACAATAATAATAAAATAGCAAACAAGATGAAGACTTGTAATATCCATGATAAATAGACTGCGGCAATAAACTCGAACAAGACTGGTCACATGTAGGCAAGAGGAACACCTTGATGCTGTAATAGATACCGCTATGGAAATAACAACACCGATTGTCTTTCACAAGGTCGCTAAAAACAAGGTCTAATATTCTTAGTTGCTCGAAAAAAATACTCAAAGGGCTTGTTCCAATTAACAGTTCCGTCTCTTCTGGCGCCGCCCGTAGAACTTGGGCAACAGAGAGATCTGATACTTGGCTTTGTTAGTGTAACACAATCCTCTATTGGTTGATGTCCGTGTCAACAACAATATAGGTGGTCCACATTGCCCGGAATACAATTATTATGACACACACATAAATCCCGAATTTTGACGATACATTTAAAACACCCTGGAAAGATGATATTGAGAGTACTGATCGTGATCGTTGCTTGATGTGACACTTGTTTAGAACTAATGCCGTATTTTCGCTGGAACACAGATTCTATCTTTTTCCAACGATCAACCAACTGGTAGGAAGATATCATTTAAACTGTTATTCGCCATAATTGGTTTGTTTATCGGAAATGTGTTCGTTAAAATCCCAAAATAGTCTTTGAATGGTCAGGATATATATTGGCAATATATAACAATGATGTAAACAAACTGTGCTATTCTGTAGCTTTTATTTGGCATGTTAAGCGACTGCCTTGTTTTGATCACATAAACAACGATTCAAATACTCCCAACGATATATTGCTATATTTTAGAAATTACGTTTTTCAAACTCTTAACACTAAAATGAACTTTAAAGAAAATTTAAAATAAACTATTTTTTAATTGGGTTAATTTATTTAAAAAATGATGCCTTTTTATTTCCCGCACTGAGTAATAGGAAAGATGTGTAGTTCTTTTGAAAAATCTTTAACGAATCTGAAGTACGTTTTAATTCATTTCTGTCGGTTTTAATTGAAAATATCTTTAATAACTTGAGCAATAAAAAAATGCATGATAGCCATGTATTAATGTGATTCTAATATATTTAAATGGATCTTTCAAATGACATTGTGCAATCCCCCCCGCCCCCGTCCCCCGTCTCCCTACACACCATGTCAGCAAACAACGTGTATAAACAAAGATCCCACTTGTTAACCCAGTTCGCTGCCCTAATCGTCTGCTTGTTAAACTCGTCAACTGGCAATTTGTGTTCCAATTGACAAATTGTTTGAATAGTAGGCTATTGGTTGACGATGGAATGGGCAATGTGTGCCAAAATAGAGACACCTTATCATGTTATCCGCAGTAAACCCTCAATAACAGGATAGTTCGTTCACATTTATTATGCTTAGCTGTCGCCCTAATCGTTATCTATTGCCTGCATTGTTAGGCGATCGTTTACATTCGTTGGCGATTAACTCAGATTTCTACGCGAGCACTAATTTAGACAACCCTGTTTTGGGGGTTTAGAGTAAGTCTGATTGATGGAGGTTGGAAACTAGATGACGATTATCGAGGAATCGGGTCGCAACCCTTGGTACGGTAAGGTGGAAAAAAGCTTTCAACAGTAGCTGTAGTACACTTACCTTTATATGTGTGGTACTGCCTACAGTTCGGACACAACCCACCAGTAAAAACACACGCAATCCAGCAAAATGGTTTTTCGGCAATTCGAATAATACAAATACATATGTTACCAACATGTGTCACAAATGCTATATATAAAGCCAATACGTGTTGCAAGAAATCACCCATTACCAGGTTCTAAGCATTTGTCAGGGTAATACGTTTTTTTGAAATCTTAGATATTCATTTGCATGCTATATTTTAGCTAGTTAAACTTAATCGCAAACATAAGAACGATATGCTGACATAATGTTCAACAATTCTTTATAATACCATCAACTAAACTGGTATAAATCAATTGATCAGTAAAATAATAATGGGTAGAGAAGGAAAGGACGGTGTGAAGGAAATTGAAGCACACTTAGCTCTTCGTCCACACAAAAAGTGACAATTGTTTTGTACAATTATTTTATGCCAACATACATAACAGATAAGTTCATGCATGAAAGGCAAAATGCGCATAAATCTGAACCATATAAGTAAAGTGTCGTAAAAGAATAACACATTGTCGGCAGAGTAGATAATTCTGCCTTAAACCTTTATCCATCAACAATATCAAAGAACCTTTGGCAGTGTATTTGTAAACTGTCCATTAGTTTTGTTTTTCTTTCATGTGTACCAGTGACGTGAAGTATGAATTCCCCTATCGAGTTTGTGTTTCATTAAATCAGGAAACAACGGTAGATCAATGCTTTGCACACTGTGTATAGCAATAAATCTTTGAAATGTCATAAATTTCTTTAGGCGTTATTTGGAATGGCTCTTCTGTGACCTGAAATATATTTTGATTTAATCTCAAGGTAAACAGGATAAGAGGAAGCCAAACCTGTAGGTGAAATCCGCAGCCAATATACTTGGATAAATCATAGCTCTAGGTGTCGCTTTGCAGCATGCGTTATTCTTGATACGCAAGGAATGTTAAACCAAATCGATTAAGTCAGAATAACAGATTGGAAACAATAAAATGCATTTATCACACGCACCAACATTCCTGTCGTATCTGTTTTGTGCGAATTTGCAGCAAAATCTGCATTTTATTCGCTGCAAGATTAAGAACATGTAGGGATGCACACTCTTAACACAGTAGAATAATCCTAGCGAATTTCCTATGACTAAAAAGACGTAAACTGTATGAAGGAGTATATTGCGCTCCGAAACGAAAACAGATAAGAGATTGTAAATTTTCCACACGACACAGACTATTTTTATTACTTCATCGGAAAAATGCACGTTGTAATGGCGACGATCGTTTGACATCCGAGATGATGTGTGTACTACTTTCAACGACTTTCGAGTATTTTAAAATTTAATCCTGATAAAACTTGAAGCCTTTAAATTAATTTCCATCTCTGGGACAATCCACACCATCCCTCTAACTTTTGATCCTGTCTACTCACCTCGAAATACAATTACAATTGAACAAAAAAGAAGAATTTGGCATGAGAATGAATAACCAACACAGCATCAATTACATTTTTACATAGTTTTGTCCAGACACTTATGACACACAGTTCTTTTCAAAGGTTTGACACTACATACCTTATAGTAGTCTTACAATTATATATGCTTCAAGGAGCATGTTTGAATGGCATTTTTTGTTAAAGTTGTCCACCCGAGTTGTGAAATCCCATTATTATTTTGGAACAACACAATCGTGGATGGAGGGATGGATGAATGGAAAAAAGATGGATGGATAGATGTGTCAGTCTGTTTGGTTGATTGCCTACATGTATGTACCCATAGATATATCGTGTACTCTATGACGTACGTCAATACAGCTGAATACTTACACGTGTTGTTGTTTCGCCCTAGGCTCACCATTAAAACGTATATGAAATTAGTTCACAATTTGAACTGAATAGACAAAACACTAAAACATCAGTAAGGTATATGTTTGCATCTCAATGTTAAAGCGGTTATATAAATACATTTTGTGATACGCACCGTGAGCGTAAGAAAGCTCGTCAAGCACGCGTAATTTACTTATATACATGTAGTGTATAACTGTTCTCAGCCGCGAGGCAGTCTGATAACGAGTCTAAAAGCAATAAGTAAAGACCCCTCGGTTCCGGTCCGTCGTGCTTGGATTTAAATAGCAACTCCGTTACAATGGGTTGCATTGACTTACACATTATTTCAAATGGTAGGCTGAATTTGTGCGGTAACTGTTTTAAGGGGTGGTTCCCAGGGTCATGTAGCTTCCTGATGCTCTCAGGGTTAAGGGGCAACATCAAGTCGATGTGTTTGTTATGTATTTGTATTACGTTCTGTGATTGTCCTGTGTTTGTCGTATCTCGTCTGTCTGTTGCCATTGGAGTCGATGGGGGCTTCGTTCCCCCATGTGAGTGTAATAACCTTAAGTACAGCGTTAAACCTCAAGCAAACAAACAAACAGTGCCGAAGTACATTGGACTACGTTTGCAACATAGATCTTTAAAAAACTAATATATAATTTAAGTGAATAATTGAAACTTGGAGCATATTTATGTATGAACGTGATGCACCCGTAGGAAGTCATCATTTGGGTATTCTAACACAGACGGTACAAATGGGGCTAACTATCCCCATCATATTATACTTTAGGTCATGAGGCCTTCCGGAGGGACGTTGGCAGACGGCGATTCGAATCTGTAGTTTTTATCTCAAAGCATTTCCCCGAACGTGCGCCGATCTCATTTGTCGATTTTTTTAAATGTCCTTTGATGTCCTTTCCAAAGGTTCAAATCGCTTCTACAAATAGCTCCATGTGATTGTATCCTACAATTAGATTGAATGGTTGATAGATTAAAGCTGAACTTAAGGACAAGGCTGAACTTAAAGACGTTTCACGTATGAGAGCAATGTTCCTTAAAATCTGAATCTCGCTATAAGGTAATTAACGCAAGAATCTGTATTCGACAGCTTGTGACAAAAAGACAACAATCGCTGGTAAGAGCTACAATTCTACATTCAGATATATGTATTTAGATGCATGGCTTCGAATAGACACAGCATCAGCCATTCATAAATATATATATAAGCACATGTGTATAAATTTATGAAATCAGTCAATCGTCAGAGATAAAGATTTCGAGTAGACACAGCGTCCACCATTTATTAAAAGAGTACATAATACACAAGTGTGTATTAAAATACATTTAATACACACAAACTCACGAACACGCCTAATTGTCCCCAATTGACACCGTCCACATACACATACAACATACGCCCAAATTCATATGAGCAAATTAAAGGTGTCCATGTATATATCACAGTAAAATAAATAAGTAAATTACACAACTTGTCATTTGTCACAGTCTAAAAAGTTATCAATAAATGGTTTAAATGTTAAAAAGACTGTTTATATTATGTACACGAACAAGTACCCCAGTCCCATTTCGATAATGATCTTTGCCATTCATTTTCATTTGTCTTATAGGATAAGGTAATGGTCTTTACACAAACCTTCTAAAGCCCTCTGTTCGATTTTTTCTACCTTAGAAGAGTTTTAAAAACAAATATGTCAAATTCAACGACAGCAATTGAAAGTGGATTAAATGAATGAAAAATGACAATCTAACGCTTTGTAGTTAAAAATGAGTCCAACGTTTAAGTATATTAACCTGTCGAGATATGATCATTGACATTAAGTATATAATCAATTGTGACGCCTAACAATTTAACTGTGTCTTTGAATTGTATATTAATATTTCCAGCCGTGAAGGAATTGCTTAAAAAAAATGCTTGACATTTTTCAGGATTTGCCTGGCAATCCTTGCTAAAAAAGCATTGTTGGAGACGATTACAATCTTCAATCGATTTTAAATCAACAATGTTTTTAAAATGCAACTCAGTGTATTGTCATCTGCGAAGTTGTAAAATTGAAAGATTTCCAGGACAACGAATTATGTCATTTCTGTATTGAATAATGAGGTGTCTAGGATTGACCCTTGGGCTAATCCATAATCAATAATACACAAAGCACTATATTCGAAAAAATATTAATTAAATGACTTCTATCGGGGAGACAATCTATGATAGGTTGACAGCACTGTATGTAAAACCATTTAGTTTTAACTCTCAGCTGTAGTTGGTGAGTCATGCAAGTGCTTAAGGTAAGTCTAAAATAATTGCTAGATAATATCGGTTGCCTTCTATGCCATTCAATAACATAATATATAATAATTGATACTTCAATAACGAGAATTGTTTCAAAGCCATACCGCGTCCAAAATCAATCAAAGAATGGTGAAAGTAAACTTAAATAAAATTAAATATTTGTCAATCTGATTTGCAATTAGTTTAATATACATTTATAAATCTGGGAAATGTAAGTTTTTATTTCATTACATGTATGTCACACTGTAAAAAGGCTGAATTTTAACTTATTTAAAATGCGTTACAAATTAAACTTGTAGAACAAATTAGTTGATCGAGGTTACTAATTGATATATTATTTACATTACAAGCTTTTAAAGTTTCGATGACGACCATATCGAATGATGTTAAATCCCTTAAGGACTTCATCATAGAGAGTATTGAGAAGCCTTTTTGATTTCAAACTGACCTGATATAGGACAGTTAACATAACATAACTTTTCTATGTTAATATTGGACCCAAACGTTTTAGCAATATTTAAAAAAAAAAGGTTGTTTAGAATTGTCGAAACTTTCTATCGGCCATGTGTTACTTTTTCATTTTCGATAGGAGGACAGACGGTTTGTCGCCAGTTGCTTTATTTGACATAAATGGAGTATTTGTGGACCAAAGATAACCACAACCATTAAATGTGAAAAGTTTTACTGTGTTCTTCCTAACTGGCGTTATTGACCTTAATTCAAATGATTCGTTTTTCTCAACTTCACGAACATCGTTGCTGATTATATAGCGAACCAATTGCAATAAAATCGTTGACGTTTTTGCCGAAAATCATATCTCATTAAACACGAAGCAAAAGTATCTGATAGATAAAAACTACTGGACTAGTATGATATAATAGTTCCGTCAAGTAATTGGTCACATCACTATGGTCAGTGTCCAGGCGTGATGTAAATCATAGGTGATGATGGTTTCTGTACGAACGTGAACGAAAAACACGTTTCTGTTCAAAAGTCATAATTGGACAAAATGAAATCTACAAAGGATTGCATTGTTAGATTATTAACTCTGATTAATCATCGAATATACAGAAATCATTAAGTTGTATCTTTTAATATCGGTTTCGCGAGGAATGGCAGAACAGGGTTTAACTTAAAACATAAAATTACAATCTTCTATTAGTTGATTTTAGTCTAAATCTTCAAAAAGATTTGATTGGTTACCGACAGAGTCGTTTTTCAGAAAACCAATTAAATGGTCGCAGCCTCAGAAACGACATAAACATGAAAGCCTCAAATGACATGACGGAATTTACACTGATCGAAGCCTGTTTTGCTAATCCTCGCGAAAACTAGATCCTTAAGTATGCGGTTTAAAACAAACGGCTCTGTATACATAGCTACTGATACACGAGTGTACAAAATAAAAGCTGAATCGGATCAATAAATTTAATGCATATCATGTCTCACAGTTATTATTTTGCTAAGTTTCGAGAGGCAGAAACAAAAAATATGTACAGAAAATAGTTACCAAACAGGACAAAGCCTTACCATATCCATTGTTAATAGCCAGAGGCCATTTAACTTTAACAAGGTGAGTTACTTGTCAGTGAGAAAAACAAGTTATTATTCCGATAGTTAAGGTTGTGAACAATGTTATAGCATGTCAGCATAAGAACGCTGACTGTCGTTTACAACAAAAGCGTATACATGGTCGTCGCTTGTAGGCATCTTTGCCAATTGGCAAGTTTCAGCTGACATTTCCTTTTTAATGACGCTTATTCCATCTATAGATCCAAATAACCGGGATGGTCGTATCAATCGCTTTGGTTAAAGTTTCATTGTCTTCGTATTGTGTATAATTGTTTCTTCTGTGAGGAGACAAACATGGAAAATGGTTGATTTTATAATTTATGCTAAAGAAATGACATGCTATTGTACATTGCTATTTATAAATAATCCTTGTGTTATGACAAAAACTAACTGAACTCTGAATGTACCTCAGTTAAAACGTGTCCCAACACCAATACAGTTTTTATATTTTAGTAAACGTGCCTCTTGTAGTCATGGTAGACAAATATTGGCCTCAATGCGAGTCAAAGAAACAGCTGTAGAAAACAACTGCTTAGCGTGTTCAGAAACTCAAAAACGTTTCATTTTTAAGCTGTCCTGTCGATTTTTTCTTTTGGCTGAAATTGTATGGTTTTTTTTCTCTCTTAATTATCTCAAAATTCTCCAGATCAAGCATTTTCCCACACTTTTACTATATTTTAAGACTTACTTTCGCTTCTTGACACTGACAGTCAAACATATAGGGTACGTTTTACCTGCCTGCATAACCATGTATATCAGTTTGATTGTCTGCAGAACGAAAGTACACCTGGTATTTCAGAAAACATTAAACAAACAGTTATTTATTTAGCACGTTTGTATACACCATGACAGTATTCCTCCTGTTCGTGTCTTAACAATTTTTTCCATCGTGCCATACGTACATAGGCCTACCAATAATCTTTTATGGTTCACATAGAAAGTACAACTGCAATAACAAAGGCACGCTTTTATGTATGATATGAACAATATAATTGATTTTAGTTAACGTAAACGTTTATCGTCAATCAGATAAATTGCTTCCCAAAGTAATTAACTCGTTTGTTGAATATATATTTAAGCCCCGACGCTCTTGTGTAAACGAACGTTCCAGGTTTTATCTCGATTACATTAAAATCTTTCCTGTGATTTCGGAAAGCAATTAAATCTGTTACCAAACATGGGCAGATTAGACTATTATTTGCTTTATTTGAGCTATCACTGATGTTTGTTTGTTTCTATGTATTGAAAAACTGTCTTTGAGGTTATTTCACTCATATGACGGAGTGGCAACTCGATGTAAAATATTACAAAGACATCGGCTTATTTTTGAATGATTTTTTATGTATTTGTCCATTATCCCCGAGAGCACCAGGGTAGCATACATCTACACTGACTGAATATACGTGATGAGTTTCTGATAATGTAGATTTATTTAGAATGGCCTTTATTTTCTTCGCTATTTAATCAGCTATATGGAACGGAGTGAGACTGCAGAGATTGGCAATCCTTTCACTTATATTACAATCTTAAGGTGAATTTCGTGTGTGGATTACAGACTTTGTGTTCTAGACCGGTTCAAAACGATAGAAAGATGGAACAATGATACTTCCCTGGGGCAATCACCCTTGGACGTGTTTAATATGTCTTTCAAACTAAACCAAAATGCGCTTGTCGGTCTATGCGTGAATCTTCATCTTTCCAAATATGTATAAAGGAGATAAAAATACATGCGCAGACAACTTTATAAAACATGTTTCGTACCCTGTGAATGCTGGCAGTTGTTTCAGTGGAAGCTGTTTAAATGAGAATTGCACAATCAACAACAGCACTGGTAAATAATCGAGCTGTACTTAGTTTGATTACATTTAGGAACTGAAGTCCCTGTACTGGTAGGAAGCACGCACTGGATTCATACATAAACGGATGGTTATGGGATTGGTCATTGTATATGTGGGTCTCTGTGTACCTGACATTCAGTGTATCACTGGTAGATGTAATAATACCGTCCCCTTTAACTAAATTACTTTCACACTATGCTCTAAATCAACTTGAAGCTTTTGCTGTCTACCTCTAGTAAATATAATGTGAATCATTTAGTCAAGAAGACATTGCTATTGTATTCCAGAGTCGTTTATTGTCCTTATGCTTTCGGACCCCATGCGAAACCAACGCTCATTTATACACTGGAGTCAAACGTCAATAACCTGAAATAGCCCTGCAAACCATCCCTTAAGTGCAACTGGCTATGAAAACACTTGTGTAGGCTAACATCAGCATTGAACTACAGGTCAGTTTTTGTGTTCTAGAGGCCGTGGTGTAGTGGTAAGCGAGTGCGCTTACTTTAACTTAACCTTTCCCACCTCCCATTCACGAGATCGAGTCAGTCTGTGGACCATCATGTAATATGTGAGTGAGCCACACGATGTGGCTTTCCGTAGTAAAATGGCAAGGAAAAGTGTTCAATCCATCGTCATATAAGTGAAATAACCTTGAGTACGGCTTATAAAATTTGAAGGACCTCTTTTTAGCTTGATATGTCTCTAATAACATGCCAAATTTCATGGGTGTAGCTTAAACAGTTTTCGAGAAAACAGGGTAGAAAAATTGCCTATCGACAAAAAATGAAGTGCTAGAATTCGGGCAGAAACCATCCGGCTGTAGGCTACACTGACAATGCACTGAATCACAATTTTCAAACCTAAAATTGAAGGACTTCTAACTGGAAGTTTTGTATGATTATTTTCACTAATTTTCACTGAATTTTCGTATTAAAAAATTTAAAAGAAAACAGACAAATTTTGACCTCGAAGGGGCTGACCAACCTTAAACCTTCATCAAACAACCCAAAAAAATAAGTTGCTTTTTAAATAAGTTTCTACCCAGCTTTGGATTCCTTAGTCTGGCACACAATCGACGATGCTTGGTGCCAAGCAAGCTAAAGAACAAATTTTAATCAGAGCTCAAGTGAGTCGCAATTTATGCCCGAAGAAATCTTGTCACATGGAACATTAACATCGAGTTTGAATTGAGTTCACCAGGTGACAGCATCTCTAGGCAAGAATTCACCAAACAAAATCCCACATGACAAATTGACATTTGGAATATCTTATTTTTGTCTTGTGGAATGGAACACTCATATTAACAAGGTTTAATTTGACTTCCATCAGTAGAATCAAAGTTAATGTCCTGAACCCAAAAGATGGAACACTCGTGCTAAGTCTGATTTGAATTCCGCTAAAAGCTTTTAAGTTAACATACAGAAACTAAATTTAGTATTTTTGACAAAACACGACAAAACGTTTATACCATATCCATCGTAAATTGCCAGAGGCCATTTAACTTCAACAAGGCGAGTTACTTGTCAGTGAGAAAAACAAGTTATTATTCCGATAGTTAAGGTTGTGAACAAGGTGATAGCACGTAAGCTTAAGAACACCAAATCTCGTTTATAATGCCAGCGTATAAATGATCGTCGCTTTTAGGCATATTTGCCAATGGGCAAGTTCCAGTTGACATTTCCTTTTTAATGAATCTTATTTCATCTATAGATTCAAATAACCGGGCGGATCGAATCAATCACTTTGGTTTAAGTCTCATTGTCTCTGTATTATGTATGATTATTTCTCCTGTGGTTAGACAAACTCGGAAAATGGTTAATTTTATAATTAACGGTAAAGAAATGACATGCTATTGTCCATTGCTATTTATATTTTACATTTAATCCTTCTGTTATGACAAAGCCAAATGAACTCTGTATAACCTCAATAAAAACGAGCCACAACACCAATGGCAATACACAGTTTTTACATTTTAGTAAACGTGTTTCTTTCATCATCTTTCCCACTTGTAGTCATGGTAGACAAATAATGGCCTCAACGCGAGTCAAAGAAACAGCTGTAGAAAACAACTGCTTAGCGTGTTCAGAAAGTCAAAAACGTTTCATTTTTAAGCTGTCCTGTCGCTTTTTTCCTTTGGCTGAAATCATATGGGTTTTTTTTTCTCTCAAAATATTGCTTCCTTGGTCAAATTAGTTCAAAGATCCCCAGATATAGCATTCTCCCACACTTATACGTTATTCTATTTCGCTTATTGACACATACGGTCCAGCCTTTAGGTGATGTTTTACCTGCCTGCATAACCAAGTATATCAGTGCGATTGTCTGCAGAACGAAAGTACACCTGGTATTTCAGGAAACATTAAACATACCCTGATCTATGTTAACACGTTTGTATACACCGTGTCTGTATTCCTCCTGTCCGTGTCTAAACAATTGTTTCCATCGTGTCATACGTACATAGGCCTATTAGTAGTCCTATATGGTCTACACAGAATGTACAACTGCAATGACAAAGTCATGCTATTATGTATGATATGAACAATAGAATTGATGTTAGTCAACGGAAACGTTTATCGTCAATCAGATAAATTGCTTCCCAAAGTAATTAACTCGTTTGTCATTATTATATTTAAGTGCTGAGGCTCTTGTGTTAACGAACGTGACAGGTTTTATCTCGATTACATTGAAATCTTTCCTGTGATTTCGAAAAGCAATTAAATATGTTAACAAACATTGAAAGATTAGAATATTCTTGGCTTTATTTGGGCTATGACTGATGTTCGTCTTTTACCTCGGGTGTCCTTAAAGTTATTTCACTCATATGACGTAATTGCAACCAAATGGACGAACGGCTGATATTTCAACAGACAAAGACATGACAAGACAGTAAAACAAAAACGCTAAGTTAAATGTTACATACACATCGGCTTATTTATGAATGATTTTTTTGTCCATTTACTCCGAGAGCACAAGGGTAGCATAAATCTACAATGAATGAACATTCGTGAAGAGGTTGTGATAATGTAGATATAATTATTTAGAATGGCCATTATTTTCTTTGCTATTTAATCAGCTATATGGAACGGAGTGAGACAGCAGAAATTGACAATCCTTTCACTTATATAACAATCTTTGGGTGAATTTCGTGTTTGGATTAAGACTTTGTGTTCTAGACCGGTTCAAAACGATAGAAAGATGGAACAACGATACTTCTCTTGAAGCAGTCTCCCTTGAACGTGTTCAATATGTCTTTAAACTCAAACAAAATGCGCGTGCCAGTCAATGGGAGGAGCTTCATCTCTCCAAATACATACAAAGGAGATAAAAATCTATGTGCAGACTAAAAAGGCATGCAACTTAATACAAATGTTTTGTACCCTGTGTGTGTTGGCAGTTGTTTAAGAGGAAGCTGTTTAAAAGAGAGTTGCACAATCGACAACAGCACTGGTAAATAACCGAGCTGTACTTAGTTTGATTACATTTAGGGAGTGAAGTCCCTGTACTGGTAGGAAGCACGCACTGGATTCAAATATAAACGAATGGTTATGGGATTGGTCATTGTATATGTGGGGCTGTCTGTACCTGACATTGTGTGTATCACTGGTAGATGTTATAATACCGTCCCCTGAAACTAAATTGCTTTCACATTATGCTCTAAATCAACTTGAGATTTGTGCTGTCTTCCACTAGTAAATATAATGTGAATCATATAGTCATGTAGACATTGCTATTGTATACCAGAATCGTTTATTGGCCTTATGGTTTCGGACCCCATGCTGTCTGTTTGTTTGTTTGTTTATTTGGTTTGATGGGGCATGCAGCTTTTATGAAGAGTCTAGTCGCCCCAGACTCTGAACAGTTTTAAAATGTTATGCTTTAGTTAATATCAAGTTGATCAGGCAATCACCACGTACACTAACTAATAAGCTATTACACCCTGGCTATGTAGCACATACATAATAAGAGCTTTGTATAGGCATTGCCTATTCATAAACAGTGTCAATATCTGCAAATATACAGTGCAAGGTGCTCAATCTCTTAATTTATAGGTTTTGTTGAATTAGATGTACACTGGCTATAAATGCTCTTTTTCTACAGTTTAAAATGTGGTTGGTACACATACTATTGTTTCCGTCTACACTGTCCAACATTGTCAAACATGATCCAACATTTGAATGACCATGTATTATCAATTAAAGAAAATTTTATTTTTGGAGTGAAAATAATTAAAGATGGATGCTTAAAACAGTCAAGTAGGCCTACTGCTGCTGCATATATAGTTATTTTGACAATTCTTCGTCGCCAAAGGCGAATGAGGAGAGCACGGATGTTCGCCAATGGGTCAGGGACTGGATTCAAAGAAGAGGTCAGCATGGGGCTTATCAGACCTTATTGAGCGAGTTACCGCTGACAGACCAGACCATGTAGCTTCAGAAATTGTTTACGCATGGATGTGTCTTCATTTCACGAATTATTAACAAAGGTGGGACGTTTAATTGCCAAGGAAGATACAGTAATGAGATGTGCAATATCTCTTATAGAACGGCTTGCCCTGGCTCTGAGGTATCTTGCTACAGGTAAGAACAAATAAGCTCCCCTTAATGATTTAAACCAAACCATCAATGCTCAAGCTTGGCATGTTTAGATGGAGAGAAATAATCCTACTAAGTCAAAGAATTACTTACAATTATAACATATAAATTTATTAAACTTAAATATAACACTTTGCTCAAATCGAAGAATTTGAAACTTCTAGTTTATAGGGTATACCAACGCAGACTATTTCCATTATCATTCCTGAGGTATGTGATGCCATATATGGTGTCTTTCAAGACGAGTATTTTCAAGTGCGTGACAAATACCTTCACTGATGGTTAAAAATTCATTATAAATTCCCAAATGAGGTAACATTCAAGCACTCTTAAAGAAATCTTTAAACATGATGACGAAAATATAACATTTCAATTGTGCACCTACATTTGAGGAAATTGTGCAAGATTTTCTTAGAATAATAAAATAGATGTATGTTTATTACAAAAAAAACCCAGCCATACATAGTTTTGTCAAACAGTAAAATTACTTGAAGATTAAATTTTGATTTTAAAAAAAATTAAATACAGTTGTGGCCAACAGTCAAAATCAGAGTTTGTCTTAGGCCTCCCCTCTCCATGTGGATTGTCCATTTTTTAAAAGCTTTTTGGAATATTATATATATAGATTTATAAAATAAGTAGGTAACAAAAATGGAAACATGGCATTAAAAAGAACAGATTAAAAAGATACAATATGAGTTTAGAGGGGTCCAAAACAATAAATCGGGTATTATTAAGTTTTTGGGGGGTTTTTAGGTTGAAAATTTAACGATGGAAAAATAAACTTGTTCATGATTTATTTGAATTATTGCTTATTATATTTCTTGATAATGAAAATAATAATCACCTGATGAACATTATAAAATGAATGAATGAGGTCAAGTGCGTCGCAATATACGCCCAAAGAAGTCTTGAATAATTTGTGTGCCTTTAAGAAAGTGAAGATTAACAGTATTCTCGTTATTTTGGGATAACACTTTCTTAGTTTGAACAGATTCTAGTTCATAAAATTTATTGAACTAGAATCTGTTCAAACTAAGAAAGTGTTATCCCAATATAACGAAAATACCGAAGAAGTATTGTCAAATATTATTAAAATCCCGTTTAAAAAGAATCCACCAGGTGACAGCATGACTTGACAAGAATACCTAACTCTGTCTTGTCAAAAGAAACTCTCATACTAACTAATTTTGATTCAAATTCAACAAGACGTTTTCATATTAACATACAGACACGAAATTTAGACTATGCGGCAAGGTGGAGCCACCTGTAGTCCGACATGTACCAAAGCTAATCCCAAGCGACGTCTTCTCACATGGAACAATCATATAAAGTTTGATTCCAATTCAAGAAGTTTTAAAATTAACAAACAGAAACGAAATATAGAGTTTGCCACCAGGTGGCGCCCCCTTTAGCCAGACATACACCACAACTAATCCCAAGCGATGTCGGATCACATGAAACAATCAAATAAAGTTTGATTCGAATTCAACCAGAAGTTTTCAAATTAACAAATAGAAACGAAATTTGGACTTTGGCACAAGGTGGCGCCACCTGTAGATCGACACAACAAAATCAATCCAAAGTGACATCTTGTCACAATCATGGAACATTCATACTTAGTTTGATTCGAATTCCGCAGGGAGTTTTCAAATTAACACACAGAAACGAAAGTTAGACTTAGCCACCAGGTGGCGCCTGAAATGAATAGGATTTAAGCAAAAAAAATATAAAATCTAATTTAAATCAAATAAAACTGATTTTGTTTTTATTAAAAAAAAACAAACATGGTTTTTGTCACACCTGATATTTCCTATCTTCTTAAACCTAATCATGACAATCATGTAAACTTAGATTAGGCCTAAGATTAGGCTTGATACCATAGCTCATATTTTGGCAAACTATTTAATACGGTCACAATTTGTAATATACTAGACAATTCCACAGCAGATCTAGGTTTGCTGAAATTGTGAAGATGTGAAAATGCCTTTGTAATTGTTATGCTTTCTGTCTCAAATTTTAGAATATTTGGGGCCTTTAAAACTTTCATAAATGCCAACGAATAAATTGACACAATGGAAGGTGAATCAAGAAGTATTAATGTTAACTAGATTAGCCAGGGTGAGGGTGTACTCAATATTGCTCTCACTGTTGTCTTCACTCCCAACAGGGAGAGGCTGTCTGACCAATAAGAGGGTGAATGTGTGCGAGTACAAAACTCAGCAGAATATCCTCGACAATATGATGGAATGGGTTGTGAAAATTAGCGTTGGTCTATAAGACTGCTCCATGCTGCTTATGCTGGCATTTGTGTTTAAAAAATAAGATTCTGAATTTTTTGCTTAAACATTTTATCACATACGCATCTTTGATATTCTTCAATTCACTTCCACTATAGAGTCCAAATAAGTCCTCTGCATCTTGTGGTGTGGGTTGTTGGTGACTTTGTGTGGTAATTGAATTTTGCATCACTCTGACTGCAATTATGAGAAGTTACTTTGTTTTTCTTCCTTTAATTTTAGGGATTTTTTGCGGAATAAAGTGGTTGTTTGGTGCTTGGCAATTTTGTGATAGGAGTACTCTATATTTCCACCATGTCCACAACACTGTCAATATCTTCGTTGGCGACAGTGGTTTCAACGCAGCCATCAATTTCCTCATTTTGTGGCTCTGTAGGTTCCTTTTAAACTTCTATGTCCCCACTCTAGCAAGATAGAATGTTAAATAATGTATAACAAATATTGAAGAAAAAATGCATTTATTTCCAGATAACCAGCTCACAGGCCTCGTCGAAATTATAAGCTGAAGAATTTGGCAAACGGTGGAATTTTGAGAACTGTGGGGTCGCAATGGACGGCAAACGCATTTTAATAAGACCTCCAGCGAATACTAGATCCTACTACTTCAACTACAAAGGATCATTTAGTATTGTTTTGATGGCAATAGTCGATGCCGATTATAAATTTTCTGTGTGGATGTAGGTTGTAATGGTAGAATATCTGATAGGGGATGTTTTCAAAAACTGCTGACTGCACACAATGTTGAGATAAAACAATCTAGGCATCCTTAAAAGTATCATATCCCAGGAAATGAAATAAAGGTTAATTATGCGTTTGTAGCTGACGAAGCATTCCCTCCGAAAACATACATCCTGAAACCATATAGCCAGCGGAACCTATCAAATCAGAAGCGCATTTTCAATTATCGGCTTAGCCGAGCAAAGAGCATTCTAGAGAATGCCGTTGGCATTCTTGCAAATAGATTTAGGGTATTGATGCCAACCATAGCCCTAGAGGCAATGAAGGTTGAGAGCGTCGTATTGGCTTGTTGCACATTGCATAATTTTCTTAGATCAAAAGAATCCTCACATGCTCTCTACACCCAACCAGGTTACATCGATGCTGAAAATTCAGTAACGAGTGACATTCAGCCAGGATATGGACCCGATGCACAAAGGATGGTCCCAACTGATCAACTTAATTGGTTATTGATTATCTAGATTGCTTTCACATTGCAAGGTTGTTTATTTTTTGTACCACTTTTTCTATATTAAACTCAACACTTTTCCACACCGTTAGCGCAAAATATTACATAAGATTTGCATTACTACTGATAGCTTAACTCAATATTGAAAAGTCTTGGTCTTTCAATATATAGGGGAATGTGGGGTATAATGGAGCCTGTGGGCAAAACGGAACCTTGTGTGTCAACCGATAGAGGAAGTGCTGCAATATTTGTTCTGCAATGCTTTCAAAAGAAGCGCAGTCATGCAACGTGGTCGCAAAATTTTTACTTTAAAAATGCACTGACCACAGCCGCAAGATGAGTTAAAAAATCGGACCACCTCCGATCTAAGGCGAGCACATTTTAATGTCTTTGGCAAATAGTGTTAAGCATGAGCTAGGATATCAATTATTGGTCTAAAAGAAAGGCTGTTTCACTCTTTCACCACAGCGTCAAGACACATGCTGAGTGCATGGCCTACTTTAAAAAAAATAACGTCCAACAATGAAAACTAGCTGTTGGGGCAAAACGGATTACCTCATCATGGCGCATAATAGACACGTAGTCCGTTTTGCCCCAAGCTGGGATTCATTTCGCCCCTCTATTATCATTTGTTGATA
>JAVFBX010020981.1:0-18202 GCA_034783855.1 Mopalia kennerleyi | reverse complement strand
ATCCTGAGTATTCAAGCTTTCCAAAAATATATACATATATATGGTTCAGATTTATACTCTTCTGTATAATATACTAAGTACAGCAGGTGTTCTGAAAATCGACCAAGGGGTCCAGCAAGACCTTAAACTGGACAATACCTGGCACTTAGATATCAAATCAAACACAAGCCTTCGTTGTGATGAGGCTTAAGCATGGTCGTCAGACAAGCATTTTCTTTATTGTTACTTGAAGTAAACAATACAAGCTGGTACCAATATATAGATATAGAGAATGACCTTTTTAATTTGACTGTAATATACTTTGACTCTAAAGGGTGCATTCATTATTAGTTGAAATTTGAATATACCAAGTGGTTACCGCTGTCCGTACTGAGTTCTGTGCTAGTCAAGAATTTTTTTTTCTTAAAATCGGGTTTCAATCATCTGCAGAGTTGACATATAAAAGACAACTATTTTAAAGCCAGAAAAATTATACCATCCTCACTGTGGTGGCTTGGCGTGCCGAACTACGTCTTTCTTTCACCCAGGGACCTGTATTAGTATGTCGTTTATATGAATTGGCGAGTTTTTAGTTTCTACCTATACTTCTTCTCGGGGCTCACTTAGTTTCGAGCTTATATCGATTTCCTTCTCTGATATACTGACATAAGTTCTCGTAAATCTAGTTTCTCCGTCGTCTTCTATTTTCATCTCTAGATAGATATGACATAACCTGAAGATGAGCCAAAAAGTTGAATGTCTGAAGATGGCCGTATCCTGTCACTTTAACAGAACAGGTCGTTGACTTCTTGTTATCATCCGGGTTACCGTCAAAAGACTTCAGATTCGAAAAGGAAAGAGCCAAGAGTTTTAAAATACTGCTGGTTAATAAACTAAGCACGTTGTCTGGAATACTTATAAATGTTGCAGATAGATATGATCTACATTTTGGATACGCTCATTGCCATATATGCGATACTTTTCTTATGACATGTGCTGATCTTTGGAATGATTAAATTGTTCTGTGTCACATTTGATGACCCAACGTTACTAATTCCAAATACTTATGCTAGTCACGTTAATACTCGATAGTGCATTATATTTCTACATTTATGAACAAGTATGCGTACAATGGAATAAACAACGTGGCATCGTGCTGTGATTATGACTTTATTACATTCCTCAGGAAAATAAATAAAACAGTAATCCAATACAGAAGCTTAAATATATTCAATATTTTACCTATTATCGGCACTGGATACAATGCAATCAACTGTTCCATTATATTGTCAAAAAAAGGTGTATATTTACAGTAGGCGATGAAATTTTCCGGATTCTTCTTTTCTGTTCCTACTCATTTGACTTTCATCTTTACAAAGCAGCCGTTAACCCGAAGCTAGGAACCTGGCACCGGTCCAAGATACATCCCAAATAAAATCATGGTAACACGTATGTCTAACAGGCTGGAAAATTCATTTTCGATATTTACGAACGTCTGAGCAAAATTAACCGGAAGTAGACTTAAAATGTCCATTTAAGTTAGTTTGGTGATACCGGGAACGACATGCATGAGTTGAAGCTGACCGCTGATTAACTCTATTCTAAACAGGGTTTATTCATTAAATGTACACTCCAACTGTAGGCCTACAGCTGCTTCTAATGACAAATGAAGTTCCTAGTCGATTACATTATGCAATCATTCAGCTTCACATACATCGGTAGATATTGCTTGACCATTCTAATTGTGTGCACGATATCGGTTCCTTAAATATTGATAAGATGTGGCTAAATCTGATTGAGTTAAGCTGAAGATGACAACGTACGAATGTTCACCGACTCCGTTGGTTCAAAATTGCAACTATTTTTTTTATTATTTTCATTTAAAGTAAAATATTCAAATTTGATGCAAATTATTCGAAACTTTGATTACATTCAGAGGAAACAAATAAACCTATATAGGTTAGTTTTCTAAAGAGAGTTAATTCCTGGAAACTGATCACACTAGAAGCGACTAATAAGATTTAAGACATATGAGGCCGTTCTTTTTTCCAGTTCTATTAAACAAACTCAGCCCCTCCGTGCATTCTATTATATGTCGAAATGAGTAACATCATCAAACCTGTGTAATGTTCACATCTGTATATATGTAGCAATATATCGCACACTCATGGCTTTCATGTTTCGGTAGAATAACTTACTTCACTGCCAATGTCACTGCCAATGTATATCCCCAGTTTACTTGTTGTTCAATACAGTTAGTTAACAGTGTCTACTGTATTACACTTTGCGTAGAAGGCGCGTCCAAATAAATCAACGAGTAGGTCTACTACTCCTGGTTTCGCTTTATTTGTATGAAGGTCATCTGTAAATGTTTATTGATAAACACCAAAGTGTCAATCCTTTGGACAAGAAATCAGATTTAGTATTTATACAAAATTGTTTTTATTGTTAGTCCTTTTCTGCATGATTTCGACTGCATATGTGAAGAACAATAAAGACCAATACGGTATGTTTGCTGGGAACTATAGACAGTTATGATCATTATGAACCAACGAGATATCGTGAAGCAATTTACATCTCATCCTATTGACATATTGTCCTATTCAAATGCCTTAATGCGTTTTGTATGTTGGGCTTGTTTTAATATTGTTACTTAAATACAAATCAATGTATAACCTAACGCCCACTATACTGTAGCTCCTCATTGTGATTGTGAGTTCTGTTGTAGCTTTTATACATTATCGGCTATTCCTTGATCATACAAAGTTATAATCCCTCCAGGACAACCTTGATGTGTTCTTAGTAATCAGATGTCTGATAATTTCTTGGTCACTCCATCAATCATCCTGACAAACTTGCCCTGGATACAGTTCTCAAATATGACAAATATTGCCCCCAATATGCCGTTATAATAGTACCTTGAACGTGTGCATATGCGTTTCACAGATGGGGTCCAATTGGTCCTGACGTTTTATTAAATAAGACCGCCTCTGGACTGACCCTCATTTCTGATAATACAGTTTCTTCTGATCATTCAGCCAGAGTACACACGTTTATCACTGAGATTTAGGACACTTCCACAATAGCATGTGATCAACGGGAGACAGAATGGCCACACGGCGTCCGAGGAAATTTTAGTTATAATTTTTAGAAATCGATTGTAACATCATTGATAGATCCGCTATGTGTCTCGCTATCAGCTTTAAACATACATCGAAAACAGGCGTACATCATTGTTCAAATCTATATGTTTTTGTAACTGTGTAGCAAGTTTTGCTTTCCTTTTGACTTTGTTAATTGACAATTTGAAAAAGCCAGATAGCAGAAGCTGGTGGTTTAAAAATGCGTACAGGAGTGAATTCCAAGGGAATTTCATATGTTTCTCTACCCGTTTAGCTGATTGTCTTTGATCGATTTTAGACAACGTTCATAAACATGTTATCTTTAAACAAAAACACATTATGTGTACATTGTAATGTAGAATTGGACTTAGTTTTCTTATTAATGCTTTGCCTTTCACGTCTGCGATTGACTAAAGAGGTTGATTAAACAGTCCAGGATATATGAAGCATTTTGTTCTTTGTTAATAGTGTCAAACAAGACGAAGTTAGGGGAACAAGAGACAATTTATTTTAAGTTTAATAGTATTCTTTAAATGCAGCACATTAATCAGTAAGGCCATCGTGGAAGCTAACTGAAACGAAAAATATTAGTGTGGGTTAGGCTTAATGCCAAACATTTTCTTAACGCCAACAGTGAACGAACCTCACATAAACCTTATCTTATATTTAACCTATAGTCCAAACCTCTTCCGGTCAATACAACACGGAGCCGGGTGGTCAAACACAAAAGCCGCCATCTGAAGAACAGACAACTAGACAACGCCGGCTCTCGTTTGATTGTTTGATTGAGATTTAAGGACTTGCTGGGCCCCTTGGGTCCAGTTAGGTATTCAAACTATATGTTGGTGAAACAAAAGTCGAAATTCTAATAACAAACAGTTAACATTTGAGTCTGTAATTTATTTTTCGCTTGATCATATCCATGTGACAAAACTTTAATTGCATATTTCTGGCACTTCAGTTTTAAGCAGACCCTACATTTTCCACGGCGTATTTCTAGAAAACTAGTCATGTTAGAAAAATTCGTACCATTCTAATGAGATCAATGCGATCTAGTAAACGATGCGTCATTTTTGAGAAGGTGGTGTTTTATTTTTGTTTAATGTTTTCTGACGGTGTGTTAGACCAATGGGTGAAGGTTATTTCACCCACATGACGGCGTGCCAGACCAATGGGTGATGGTTATTTCACCCACATGACGGCCTGTTAAACCAATGGGTAAAGGAAACCAGCTTCGACGCCACTGACAACAAAGACAATAAACGACAATCGTAGAACGAAAAGCAATTAAAGACATCCCAGACAGATCAGCTTCAGGCTGCCCCTTAGCTCTGAGAGCACCACAGCAAAGAGAAGCTCCCCCGACTGTTGTAAATAAGATAAACCTAACTGCACCCACATTGTGATAATATGTTGACATCGATATTATCATTTATCTTACAAAGACCATTAATCATAGTAGTCAGACTTTTATTCTGATTGCTTCCGGAAAGATAAACTAAATTGGATGAGTTGTTTAATGGACTGTAAAACAATAGAATTGTGCATTTTTTTAGCAGAAAATAATTAGTACATGTAATAATTGTGCTCAGTAACCTCTAAGTGCTGTCCAACTGAATGTGCCGTATCGTTGACTGGTTATGTAGATTAATTATACTACAGGTTATAGTAAGGGAACTGGATAATGTTTGTTTGTTTGATTTGGGTTTAAAGTCGTATCCAAGGGTATTTCACTTATAGGAAGACGCATTGCCTAATTAAGGGTGAAAACCGGAAGGAACCCTTGTAAAAAAATCACCCACGCGATTGCCGGAGCTATATCGGGTGACTCACTCATATACCTGCCCTTGGTCAACCGACGGATTCCAAACCGTCAACAGCAGATTGAAGCAGGCCTTAGTAAGCGCACACATTAACCGCTAAGCCACGGCCGCGTGCCTGGATGATAAGTGCCGCGTGCCGTTTATGAATTGAACAACCGATCCAGATAGGCCTACAACATAAATGACTATATTTGAATGAAATTAAAATGTGAGCACTACTTTTATACAGGAAAATTGGTAGAGCAAAACGTAGACGATATAGATTACAAATCGATCACGTGACAGGTCAGAATGGTAGTTCGCTTGGATTTCCATGTGGCAGTGGACGTAGAAAATTTATTTCATGCATTAGTAACTGGATATTTACAAAGAAGATCGATCTGTTTGTTAGGGGAATTTTAGTAATTTTTTTTATTTTGCTTTGTATCTTTATTTTTATATTAACATTCGTTCCAATCCAAATAAACTGTGGTATTGGCTTATCTGGAGATAAGCATAGGTTTAATAACCAAAAGCAACAAGCGATTTAAATCCATGGAAAAACTCTGATATTTAATTGTTTGGTTATATCGATACTCCATATGTCCTATGTAGTGTATCACTCAGAACTGTTCCTATATTCCAACCACGACGAAGTCGTATTTATCTGTATAAATACTGTCATTAAATACTACTCATGAATAATTTAAGCAATACTGTCTGTCTTAAGGAGGTTTTTCATATTTAAATCGTCTTTGTATTCATGTTATTGTTATCTGTTGTTTATGGGTATGTCTGCATGTCGAAGTGTATGAATGGGACTAGTTCCCGTAGGTCAGCATTTGGAAATAAACAAATATTAGCAGTGAATCACTAAATCAAGACACAGTTGGTTTAAAACAAAATTTAGCCCTAGCCTTGACCATTTTATGTACAAGCGTATTGTGAAAAGGTCACCTAATATTGCCTGAAATGCTGACACTTATACAAGCAACTTAAAATTGTCCTTAGCTATTTACTTTAAGAGCCGAATACCTAACCAAAGCTACTTGTGGGTCATAATATATAAGCTGGTTGCAACAGAAGCCCAAGCCAAACGTTGTTTTTTGTAACTACAGATTTTTCTAACTAGACAGCTGTCTTCAGCTTGAAGCCTCACTAGACGAAGACTTTCTACTCTATTTAAAGTTACATTAATACATTTATAATTGAAGAGCAATAAACCAGTTGGATGCCATCTACACTCTTAGAAATAATGGTTCTTTGAAGGTTCTTTAGAAAATAGGAGGGTTCTAAATGGAACCACAAGGACAAAAACGGTTCTTTAATATAATAAGATAGGAAGAAATATATGGAACGGTTCCCTACAGAGGGTTCCCTACAGGGGGTTCCCTACAGAGGGTTCCCTACAGGGGGTTCCCTACAGAGGGTTCCCTACAGAGGGTTCCCTACAGAACCAAAAATGCTTCCACCAGAGCCATACCTGACGAACCTTAAAGGCTTCCATTAGAGCCATATTTTTCAAAGAGTGCATAACTATTTACCCTGGTCATAGATAGACCATTTACCACCGAAATTATCAGAAGCTGCAGACCGTTCTGTGTGCTAACTCTATCTCTAAAAAACAACATATATTGTAATGTGGCAGACATTTGACCTCTGTTTATGTTCCAGGAATGAGCACTCTATATGAGATCGTTTGGTATTTTCAAGAGCTGTCTTCCAGACTAAATTGGCAAATCGATTTCAAGTTTTTCAGATAATGAGCTCAGACGTGTAGAGCCTAAAGGTCAACTTATACATACATTGACCAAAATGGAAAACATCATTACTGCTTCGTACAATATATACGTCTACAACTTATAAATCACACTATTAAATCTCGTCTACAATGTGAAATAAGTAGTGTTATACTTGCATAGCGTGTTCACTAGAATAGCAGATATCACATAGGGTTTCCTTGCATCATAGTATTTGTTTTATTAGTATTTTGCGTCGTTCTTAATGGTATTTTACTTGCTGGTGATGAGCATTTATGATATTATACACAATCCCGGCTAGATCAATTAAGACATGTGAACGGAATAATTGCTCATCTTAATAGGCTACATGGATATATTGCTGTTGATGTTTTGAGTTGTATTTTAGCCACATGTATTAAAACAGGTTTTCGAAATGAGCTATAGATGTCCTGATTTATGACTACTTCGAAGACGTTTAACAGCCCAAGATCTAATTGTTGAATGTAACAAGATATGGCTTGACCAAGGATAACAATAATCCTCATCAAAGACGTCCCCCTTCCAGTGGAATTCCAAGTACTCTGTCTGAGTCTGGCCCACTCTTGTTGATCACAAAGACGCTAGACGTTTCCGTCAGCAATTTTGACATTTAAATCGGCACTCAGAGAAGATTTCTTTTTACCATTAGATGTATCAGGTTTCAAGCAGCCAAGAGATCTGTCATTTGGGAGCATTATTATCGTGTCTTGTATTTTGAAGATAGCAAATGTAAGGTTGGGTTAAGTTAATTTCCACATTTTCAAGATATATAAACTAAAACAAATTTTATATAACTGTTTTGCTTTAGTCAGAAATAGAAAAATGATAAATCATTTATTTTCGATATTCGTGTAATGAGTATTGAGAAAGGGTAAATTAATTGTTCATTCAGGTCACAGATGCCCTTAAAACATGTTCACTGGTATCAGAGCAAATCAGAAGTAAATTTGTTTGATAGTTCTTTCCCTTCCGTTTGATGTGAACGTTTAATATTCTAAAAGTATAACGGATATAGGATTGTCACTTTTTCGCAGGAATAACAAGACTTGTAACCTCTGTAAAGCACGATTTCCTTTCCCAGTTCCTCATACTGAATGAAGAGAACAACAAAACAGTATACATCCCTTCTGTTCATTCTGATACCAGTAAACAGAAAGATCTATAGTTTTATTAACTTAATAACAGAGTTATTCTTCACATTTATGTGCCCTTTCGCGGAGATGTATTTCGGCGAACCCACAGCCATTTGACACCTGAACCGTTTTGTCAGAGGTTTTGGAATAAAACGTTGAAGTGCGTATAGAGTAATTCATAAATGTAGAAAACAAACGGGCGAGATTCCTATGTTTGGGTGCTCACACTATTGATGTGTGAGGTTTGAAGAAGACGTTAATAGTGCGTGGATCAATGCCAAAATCGATTAGTGTGTTCTTCAGCTAATCCGAATGATTCCAAAGGGTGTCGTCCTTAGCCATGTTGTCCCCTGGTAATGAATCAGAGGGTGATTTAACTGATTACGTCTCTAATAAGTTGGTGCCATGTGTAGTCAAGTGTTTATAACGACGTTGGTTAATTACAACGTATTCGGCGACGGTTCCGCCGACTTACCCAGTGTAGTTCAATGGACGTCTGTATCAAAACCTCTACATACAAAAATATATTCATGTATGCGAAGTGTTGTATCGACGAACATGACATATTGTCTTGTACACTTTCAGTATGCGGTTATTTGACCAGCAACGGTTCCGCAGAGTAAGCTCTGGATGATGATAGAAGAATTAACGAGTGATCGTAGTATAGGTAGTAAAGTTAAGTTGGTGTCTAGATCTACTTCTTTACTTAATGGGAGACTAGAAATGTGTATAAAGTGAGTCATTAATATTTGAAAGGCTGCCCCGGGTCGTCCTAGCAGTCATGGTAGCGGTACATTTAAGTGACGTAACACACAGTCAAACGGCTACGCAGCTCACATTTTTAACGTTCTGAGATTCCCATTCTTTCGAGCCTTATTTTACCATATCTTCCGTTGTTGATGTTTTTAAAGTTTTGCTCCTTGGGAAAACATTTACATTTTTCACTGTGAAGAGGAAGCCAACAGAACGGTTGAAGATAGAGCCTTACTGGATTGACACTTCACGTGTTGTATCCACTGGGTGTAAAGATAAAACCAGATAAACGCTAAAAGAAAGGCATTTTTTTTATGTCACTTCGATCTAAACAGACGGCTTCCTCGTCTTTCTATACTGGAATATCAGATCTTGTATCTGTTTTTCTTCCACAAAGGCATATTATTTCATACAATAGGAACACAACTCTAAAAGACCTACATGTAGTACCAACTCGGTCTGAACTGAAACGTTGTTCGCTAGTAAACCCAACGAGATTGGCTTGACCTGTGTAAGTAAGCTAAAAAAATGTTTGGTAACCGGGCTGCTTTCTGTTCTGACCCGCTGCTCGTTAATATATAAGGGCACGGAAAGTCCACAACATATAAATGCCAAAATAGAAATCATCTATATCCTTCTCTATCGATTACCAGTATGCGGTTTATTGTTTGGCATTTATTCCCGTAATTCAAGAGCAAGCGAAAGTTCGATAAATAAATATCCATTTCTCTTAAATGTTTCATTGTTGGGCGGCGTGCGGCCAAAATTGGGCCGGCAACAGCATTTTTGTCGGCAACATTGAAACGTGTTTCCCCTTGTATGCATTCTTCAATTAAACAAGTGAAATTGCCGTCACATAATTATAAAGTTTTGGACCCTTGGACCATACAATGTTTGTCAGATATGACCGGCATTTCCTGGCCACACCAGGGTTGTATGTTATTTTGGTGGGATGGATCCAAGCTTATTCGCTATGGAAACACCCGTGTCCACAATCTTATCAAGAAATCGTTTGATCCTTGGTCATTCTTGGAAAATGACAAAAAATCCATGAATTAACGCATTCCTCTAAACAAAGTTCTATAATAAAAGTCTGTGCAGTGTGATTACATTCGCTAAAAGATAACATCTAGTTGTCGATTTGGTTACAAGAACGGTGCAAAAACAATTATTTACATTATGTTTGAAGTAACCCGCATTGATAAATCACACGACCTTTTTTGTGTTTTCACACATTTTGCATCTAGATATCTTTGAGATCTGACTTCTAAAGATTTCACATCAATGTCATAATGTAAAAAGATAACTCAACAGCAACTATCCTGTTCTACAATCAGCTCTATGACGTTTGCCTGGTATGGAAGCCCCACGACCCAACTGTGTGAAGTATTAACGTAAGTCTTTGTGATGTTTTGGAACTTCAGTCACCACCCTTTGTGTCTGTTAAACAATATGTGGACATCATTCTAGATATTTAGAGGGAAATAATTTCACTGACTTCAACATAATTGTATAAACACCAGTATCTTCTCTGAACTTCTTGTTGTTAACTCGAATCCGGTACATTTGGGTTACACTCTACTGACTGAGCTACATGGACTTACAGCAGAATGAGTGCCAAATTCTAACCCATTGATATACATATATATCTGAATAACTTAAGTTTAAATAGTATGACAGTCGTGTTCATAAGATGACCGTTACAGCCTCGGATATTCCAAATCCAATAACATGTGTGCATGTCAACGATTATTCTGCCCAAAAAAAACATGATTGTGCGGATAATCTTATATACTGTTTATGAACAATTCAGAATATTTAGACTAATGTCCACGAATTTGTCTGGTCTCGACTCGATGTATTATTCGTCCCATGACTGGTCTCGACTCGATGTATTATTCGTCCCATGACTGGTCTCGACTCGATGTATTATTCGTCCCATGACTGGTGTCGGTTCATTATTACTAATTGATTGGTTTGTTTGTTTAATTGTGTCGTACTTAAATACGGTGGAGAAACAGGAGAAAACTTAGTAAATACCACCCCAGCGATTGCCAGAGACTCCTCGTATGCCCTCCTCATATACCTTAGGTCGACCAGGGGACTCGATCGTCTGAGTAGTATATCAAAATGGGATCAGTAGTCCGATACTCTAACAGCTGATCCATGGCTGCATGCCTCTGATTCCTTAGTGAAAATCATACCTAATGAAATAGCACGGATCTCATGAAACACGAAACGGTGTTAATGATCTGTACTTGTATAGCATACTTATATGGATAAATGCTTACTTAGTTTATCCGTTTACAAGGATTCAGCCAAAATATAGCACACAAGCTGGTCTGAATTTAAACACACACGTCTTCGCAATTATTGTCGATTACGTTTCCGAGCACATTAAGATTTATTCTTCTTAAGGGATATTTTAATATCAGGTTGACTATTACTTTTTAGTACGAGAAATGAAAGGGTTTTTTTTTTGTTTTGTTTTTTATATCCAGGTATCGAATTAGGTTCAATAAAAAACTTATAAAATAACCTTGTTTACGTTTTTGATGATTGTATTTGTCCAATCGAGTTCGCTTTGTATCATGCAAATACTTGACACGATTCTGAATTGCGAAAGGGGGATCCGGCTTTGAAAGATATTCTACACTCAAAAGTGTTTACCGATATTGTAGACAACGTCTTGTCTGGTACACACATCTCAATCGATTTGTTGTTCATTCGTGAATCGAAATAACGGATGGGCTAAATGTCACAGATTTTCGGTACATAACGACCAAAGCAATCACTTGAATCTTGGTACGATATATTAATGACATGCACAATCATGTCCTTCTATTAAGAACTGTGTTTCTAAACAATAATAGTCCTGTATGTTGGACGTGCACAATATCCAGATGGGAAAATCATGTAAAATTCCTCTTGACTGATGAACTCATGAATTTGTAGGTGTTACATTTTCTCGATGTATTTATGCTATTTCTTGGGCTAAAGAAAAGTTAAGCAGTTGTGGATGTGCTAGATATTATCTGAAATAAAAGCCTCAATGTGCTGCGAGAAATGCTATAATCATAATTATCATATCATTAACATCCAGTCAAGTTCCCAAAGCTACCCAACATCAATATGACTTTCACAATGAGATGCTTTAAGCCTGCGCGGTAATGGCTTGTGGCATTTTGTCGATTTCTTGGTCCTTTGCTAATAACAAACAGCCTTGACATGATAGCTCTGTGTGTACCGATTCGATTCGTTTTGAGACACAAGAAGATTGGTCCCGTATATGTAACAAGAACAACATGCACCGTCATGTCTTCACAAAGAACTGTGTTAATTAAAGATATAGACTTAACTTGGGTGTATACCATGTTAATGAGTCCACTGAAGTGGACCAGTGGGAAAACAACGTATTTCGAATACTATTACATGTATTATCTCTAAGAACTGTTCCTAACCAAACCGTGATCACTCTTCGCATGTGTGAGTGATAACATTTTTCATATATAGAACACGTTATATTTACAGAATATTTATTCCAATTCCATATGTGGAATATTACAATCCAGTTCGTCATAGAAAGTTATATGTTCAAACAAATACGGACTCTACAACCGTGTCTTTGGGTCGATATTTCGCGATTAACAATGTCTTAGAATCCAGACAATACCATAGATTTTTTCTGTAAACATAAATAAACCTATGGAAACAGATGCGTTCTTCTGCTATTATGTAATTTCTCAAATCTGAATCCTACGGGGCTTTGTGGTTAGCGTGTCGGCCCACTAATTATACTTCGAGTTACCACTCACTGGATCGAGTCCGTCAGTCGACCATCAGGTATACGAAGGAATCCTACGATGTTGCCCCCACAATCGCAGGAGTGATTTGTCCATGCTTTCCTCCCGGTTTCCCACCGTATTTAAGCACGGAACAGTGTGATGGATAATTCGTTGTCACATTAGTGAAATAGCCTTGAGCTCGCCGTTAAATCCGAAGCAAACAAACTGAAAACCTGAGAAAAATAGAATCTGAGAAAGCTAGTAAGAACGTTGCTTCAAGGCTTTGTTGCGGGGAGAGAGGACGGGTCGCAAACGTTCCCTTTTTAATTCCGCTTTATTTCGCCTTGTGAAGACGGTGAAACTGGAAAAACAGAACGCTGAAAACTAAACTTTATCGTTTTACGCGAAATAGCATACTTTTATTAAAAAAATTTGTTTCCTTAAGTCATTGTTTCTGCTCAGTCACGTTAGTGGTGGTTTTCCGTTATTAATTAATTAATTAAGGTAATTATCGCAATTACTATGCAAACCCGCCATATACTGTGCAAAATGATAAGTGTAATAGTGCGAAATGTCACTTCATCTACAGCATCAAACTATTTTACCATAAATGCATTTTGGAACGAAAATTAAGTAGACACCACAACTAAATTATGCTAACGCGAAATAAGGTAGCCTGCTGTAACCCTAAGTTCATAGCTCAATGCAATAAGTATGCCATGTTTTAATGGATGGGTAATTCGTCCGGCAAAACTTTTTCTCATTCCTGCAATCTTTTCCAGCTCAGTGTGTACAATTTTTCGCATAGACTGTCAAAACCAACGCTCTCATAGTAATTGTGTTATGAAGCAATGAGGATGTTTCCACTTCACAGTCCTGTATGGTTTTCTTCAATCCAATTGGAATAAGTGGGATTGATTTTCACAAAAGAAAAAACTATAATTGGTATTCGGGATATCTGTAATTGTTTGAAATTTGGGTCAATGACATTAGCTCATTTGTCACTATAATGGCCTAAAACGTAATAGAGTGCCACAAAATTTCCTCTATTTCCTCAGTACTTGACAGATGAGATTCTATGGAAGCTACATCTTGACACATTGGCAAGAATATACGGAATTTCATGATACAATTGATACTAAATACATTTTATAACGAGTACAAAATGCGTAGCAAATAATGTTAAGATGAATGACAGATATACAGGTAAAAGATATTTGGATCTAAATTGAATAACCAACTTAACCTGTCTTTTTTATATATTTAATTTGCCCATTCAATATGGGCATTTGTGACACTAAGTGCGACGATAAATAATTCACCCCTGAGGCAAAGCGGATAGCAATTTGGTGTTTGGCAGTTTTGTAATGCTGGGTTTGTTGATCTCTAAGCGGTAGCTCTAACAGTTTCTGTCACATATTGATGCCCAGCACACAACAGCAGACTTCCTAAGTTTACACATCTAGGGAATTAGACAAATACAACAAGGTGTTTGTGAACGAAGGATACTATACTTAAAAATAGCGTTAAACACCCACACTGAAATATTAACTAAAGTGCATCAGAAAGCATGGATAGAATTATTAAAAGAACCGTTATTTTTTATAGCACGAAGTAACCTAGATCATACGTAATTGTTGCTATACATTAATTATGCCTCAATATTCAGTTGATATCGTGCATCATTTGTGACTGTGGAAACAAAAGTTACCTCTCTCCAGCCATAAATAATGTGTGATTAGGGGACTTGTCTAAACATTGGCTCTTGATTGGTTTGTAAGTGATAAATGGTCTGCCATGGTATGTCTATATTCTACAGAATGTCGATAAAGGAGTGTTCCGTAGACACTGCTATTCTTTCTTGGAAGATTCCAAGTCATAAAAACTAACAATAGTCAGTCCAATCAACTAATGGATGATGCAAGTGGTCTGTTTGAGATGAGAGCAGTTAATGAGTTACAGACCGTAGAAGTTAAGCGAACATGCACGTCGGCCTTGTACGAAAATCGTTATGTTTACATTGAAGTCTTCTTCGGTGTATTTATAAACTGTATCGGTTATTCTTTAACGACAGAAAAACAAATAACAGAAACAAAGAGTCAGCAATATCCTCTTATCAGTTTGATAATTCGAAAAGAATAGGCACATTGAAATTAAGGATTCATGAAATAAACTAATGGAAATATCAGCTCATTATATATGATCTTAACCTTGAGATGCTTTTGATTTTTTTTTACGTTCTTGTCATGATCGTGAAACTTTCTGGGTGTGTTTTATTCAGGGATATATCTAACAATCGATATATCCGTACAACCAAAGAAATGTGCCTTTAACATAAAGGAAACATCATGTTAAAGTGGAAAGTTGGGTGCTGTCGTACCTCCGCTAGGTCATACAATAACATGGAAATGTTACAATGACTCGCCCATGAATGGAAATGAATTGAGAACACTCCATCGATTGATACAAATTGCACATTGCTAAGGTGTATTTTGGCAGACGTTCTGGGACTTTGCCTTCTGGGGTTATTGAGATGCCAGACGATATCAATGAAGACATACATACAATTTCCCCTTTTGATAATTCCGTCTAGTTTATCATATATACGTTAATGACTCCCATTACGTCTGGTTGTTCAGCGAAAGAGCGCAGGCAGCAAAGTCAACAGTCGGGTCCCCTTTCATACTTATGCATATTTATATTGAGATTCTTTGCTATCAGTTTTCGATTCGAGACTAGGTATAAGTTACTTTATAAGATATAGTCTGGGGAAACTTGAGAACATCCAGTACTCCCAAAGTAACCTCTCTCTTGTCAGTATACATTGTGTAGTCCATCTTTGCTTAGTAGTTATTGGCGCGACCATTTTATTCTTTCAGCATTGGAATATATTGGATGAAATATTTGGTTTCTTAGAGTGAATATTAGTACTTTGTCCTTTTGGTTGAAGCGAGTGAGTCAATTGCTACTTTAATTATGCTTCATGTTATCTTATTACAATTAAAAGGGTGTTATACATGAATTAAATTTGCGCATATTTAATCAATTGTAAGAGCCAACACCGATCAGATAATAATGCGTTCGCTTTTTTAATATTTATATTTTTTTTAACTATTAATGGAGTTGATTAAAACATATTTCAAAATATATTTCTAATAAATATAGGTAAGAACATTAAATGAATACAAGCTGAAGCGCAAAATGAAATTGAAATACATTCACCTGCAAAAAGCATCTCAACGTGGATTTTCTCATTTGGATGAGTTCGAATACTATGTTAAAGGAAAAACAGGTTTAACTGTATTGAGCATAACACATACCTTAGGGACACAAAGCAATATTGGAATCGAAATGAAATCCAAAAGTTCGAAGATAGGTTTTATTATGTGGTTTTTAAAAATAAAAAAATAATTTTGCGATAAAAATTAATATTTGTACCACTGTGCAGATATTGTGCCCTGATTAACAAGTGGTGCTTTAATAGTCTTAATATTAACATACAGGACTGATTCGTCTGGGAAAGCGTATTGGTAATCTCAGGTTGTTTTGCAGACGAGCGCAAAAAAACCGGTCTTGCATATTAATGCTCATATGTTAATATTTCCACGAAATACATGTAATGCTTATGGTATTCCCACATACAAATTTTAATCAGCTGAACCTATGTAGTTTAAATCATTGAGACTGAAGAAGACACTTATATATAAAGATTTGTCCGTTAAGTTTCTCTCTAGCAATTCGTGAAGAACCTGCACGGCTATCTTACCCATAAATTTACAGATTTTTTAACAGTTAAACAGGTCCTTTATAAACTGCCCATAAAGTTACAGCTTTTTTCCTCCAAAAGTTGGAGCTGAGACACGAATGCCTAGGAAACAGGGTTTTGACAATTAGTTCTCATTGTCGAGCCTCAATGGTCACGTGAAAACCTTGCTGTCAACGGAGGTTTAAGTATCCTTTTGATAGTGACGAACTTGAAGCATGACGAAAAACATCCGGTCAATCTTGACCTAAATAAGTAAACTAGAATGCTTGTTTTCATGTCTCGTGGGGTACTTTGGTGAAATTGAATATATTGTAGCCTAATGGGTGTGTATTAGTGAGGTGAAGTTCTTTATCCTGTCCTGTTTTCATGTCTTGGCCAGGGCTGTGTACGTCCATTGAGATCTAATTCAAGTGTATCATTTCGACTACAAACCTCCATATTACACCGTGCATCTAGTAATACATGTTAAAAGCAAAAGAAGGCAAATTTATAGCAATAGGTTCTTTCACAGTATTTGACTTGATGCCAATTAGAGGGAACTGATGACATAATACACCAATTAAACTTGAAACATAGTATTTTCAACCTATCAAACAGGTGGTCGGTTTAGATATTTCAATTGCTCTGTCTGGAAGAGATCAATCACGGCGTCATAATTTGAATGCCACTTCTGCCCATTTAAATGCATATTAAGCCCAGATTACCCGTTGATGTAATTCACACGGGAGGCATAATCGTTAATAGACAGCCGGTGAGAGAGAGAGATCGAGCATAACGACCTGGCCTAATCTCCCCGGGCCTTCACCATCTCAACTAGTTCAGCTCTGTTGGTATTTTCATCTCTTACAGATTCTAATGCATTGTCAGATGGAATATTACCAGTTATGATTGCTAGTTTGAAATTCAACAGTATATCTGGTCAATAACCATGAATCATAGCATAAACTAACGTTTTATAATTTGAAAACTCATATATCCAGGTTACAGTTTGTCAACTACATATAATTTCTCATTCTCCCGAAAGGCAGCATTCCGCTGAGACCTTCCTGGTTGTCATCGTGATCGACATCTCCTCTGACATTGTTTGTAAATAAAATTTTAAGGGAAACACCATCCGATGGCTTCAACCAAATTAACGCGGTGACATTCAAAGGCATGTTTGTGAGAATTGTTCGTCCTGGACCAAGTAATTCACAATATTGATTTTATCACCAAATAGTGTACAGTGGTGGTTTCGCTCAGCAGAGTTGAGAATGAAGCATTGTCACAACCAGTCTCTGTGGGATCCTGATATACTGTAAGATGCAAATAACTCAAACTAAGTCGTTATATAGCATTTATCCGTCATTGGAATTTCCCGTTTTTACGGATTTCCAAAAGTCGTACCCATGCCTTCAAGATATGTCACGGCAAAGTTTTTACATGTTTAATCAGGTGTTTGTTAGGGGTTTTTCTTTTCATAAAATTTAATTCACGCTATGAATTTGTATAGAATGTATTAAAGTCGACCAGTCGAGCGAACGACAACGATAATGGTGTAGAATTCATTGTCATGAGATTTATACTCATTTGATAGAATTATTGATGTGTGTTCAGGTATCAAAGAATCCCGGCAATGTTGATAAAGACAGATGTGTTTTAAATTAGTAGAACAATCTCAAACCATTCAATTCTAAAATTTAATAACCATTAGAGACGGACTTCTGTTAGATCGAGGCAAAAGGTGTCAATGAGGCTGCAATGAATGTTGATCGTTTTAATAATTTCTTCTTCCAAACTTTAGCCTATGACTATTCCGAAAATATTGTTCATAGTGACTCTTAGGCAACTTTTACATAATATCGTACGACAAAAAATATAGTATGAAAAAATTGCGTCATGTTAAACTATCGACGTAAAAATATCGTGCAATATTTTATTGTCGTTGGACATTTTGTGAAAGTGGATCATGGGGATTGTGTTTGGTATATGTCTGTCACCTTTCTCTTCCCAGATTGTGTTTGGTATATGTATGACACTACCCTCATCCCAGATTGTGTTTGGTTTATGTCTGTCCCTACCCTCTTCCCAGATGTGTTTGG